>VDFB02265754.1:211858-393697 GCA_007258455.2 Sequoia sempervirens
AACAATTCATCGAGAGAAAATTCACCACCATGACAAATTCACCTCAATGCATTAATTTTCCATGTGAATTTCTAGTGGTGAATTTTACTTGTGGTGAATTTGTATGATGACATTGAATTTTTCCATGGTGAATTGTTGGTGGTGAAAATTAAGCATGGATGCATAACAATTAGAATAGAAGGAAACAAGAAAAATAGAAAAAATGTGACAAAGATGAAAAAATAAGGATAAGATGTGAAGGGAAATAAATACAATGTAACACTTAGAAAAGAGTCAAGTAAAAAGAAAAGTGTTGTGTACATTTGATTTAATCAACCTAAAGAACATAAAGAAAAGTCTTTAGTCTATGATTAACATCATTAGAAGCTAAGTTTTTATCAAAACTAAATATTAGTTTCTTTAACATAATTAATATATTAACAACAAAAAAATATTCAAAATACAATGAAGACAATTTGAAGAAAATAAATAATTTATTATGTAATTTTTTTGTATAATATATTTTTTATCATAATATATTTAAAATGATTAATTTAAAATATATTTAGAAAATTTTGAATTTATTCAATTATTGAAATATGAAATTTTATAAAAAAATTATTATTATTATTTTTATTTAAAAGTTTTATATTCTTTCATAATAGAAAAGTTTAAATTTAAATTTTTATTTTAAACATCTGAATATTGTTTATCAAATTATCATAAATAAAATTTATTTTTATCAAAATTTAAACATTAATTTATATTAAAGATATTAAAAAATTTAGATTTAAATTAATTTAATACAAACAACATTTTAAGAGATTTAATATTTTTTATATTAAAATATTCATATATTTGTATTAAAATATTTGTATATTTGTATTAAAATATTCGTATATGTGTACATTAAAATAAAATATTTAATTTTTATTAAATTTTAACAATATTTTAAATATTTTTACACTTTAAAAATGATAATTAAATATTTTAATTTTTATAAAAAAATAAAAATAAAAATAATATATATTAAATAAAATACTAAAACTAAAATATAATGTTATCATATTAAATAAATGCTAAAGTTTATATATTTAAATGTTATAAAACATCTCTTTTCACTAGTCTTGGCACATACATTTAGCCTCCACCGGATACATATACTATAAACTACAACCAATAAACGAGATGGCATTAATATTTCTATATAAAATGTACCACCAACATAGTCCACTCTCTCTGAAACCTTCGTACAGAAACTAAAATCTACTGACACATGGGTAATGTCAGAAAACTTCCGTGAACAGAAACTGAGATAAGATTTGAGTTAAGGAAATAGGTAGAGTTGAGTTAAAGAAACATCGAGTTAAAGAAGCACATCCACCTAAGCAGTCAGCGCTGCTTAGTGTGTGATGTTTAAGCCCAGCCGGGGGAGGGTTTGATAGTGGAGCAGTGCCTTATAGTGGGTACATGAATTGACTGCATTGGGTTGGACACAGTAGAGCACCTCATTACCAATAACATATTCAACTTTTACTCAAAAAGTACTTAAATCCATATCAAACAATGCAATTTTTCATTATTTATAATTCATTTATATTTGTCTCAAGATTTTTTTAAAAAAATATTACTAGTAAGAGAATATTAATAAAGCTTTGACACAACCTATACACAATCCATGTTGCTAAGATATGCAATGTTCCATTTAATATTGCACCCATACATATAAATCATACAATTTAATATTCTCATCCATATATGCTATGACAACTCAATCCATATATGATGGTTTCAAAAAGCAACTACCACATCAACATAAACAAGTCCATCTGTCCCATCACACAATCATGTCAAATCTATTGTATATCACAATTTTTCAAATATAAAATACTCTTCAAACAAAAAACATGACCATGTTTTCCATCTATCAAACTCAACCACCCAACTATTGGTCACTTTCTCTTTCATCCAACACAAAAAAATGTGTAAGACTCACCAATGTAGCTGTCAAAACAAGATGATATAAATTAAATAATCCATGACATACAAACATTTGACTAAATCAATCAACATTGAAATTAATGACGAAATCCAAATTTTCTAAACCCAACAAGCAATACAATTGACCTTCGAAGATTCATGAATTAAAACAAGAGGACAAAAAATTAAGACTTCATACTAAACAAACATTCAAGATTTCATCAATATTACCAATTCAAGTAGGCATGACATCCATTCAATCCATTTATTTTTCTCATTTTGATCCCTCACCAATTTCACTGTTTTAACTTTTATGTTTTCTATCATGTTCTATATTTTACTAATAGTAGTGATGTAAGAAGACGAGCCAACAACAAACTATTAACACAAGAAATTTACCATATATTCTACATGCCTATTTCTCTTTTACGATGTTATTGCTTGAGCTAGCATACTGTAAGTGCATATCATACATATCTATTTCCATTTGTTCTATATGATGTCAATGCTATATCCTATGGTCTATTGTAAACTGTGAATGCCTATATCTGTTGTATACAATGTAAATATTTTAGCCACTATGTTGTAAGTGCATATATGGTATTTTAAGTTATATTTTTTATGTTTTTTGTTCTATACAAATGGTTAAAGTTCTAGCCACTATAATGCAAGTTCATATATGGGGTTTTTGGTTTTATTGTTAGTGTCTTTATGACCTATAAGATTCAAATGCTCTAGCAACTATACTATTAGTACCTACACAAGCTTTTAGTTATAATGTTATTACCTATCTCTTCTAAAAAGATAATGAATATCCCTTCATTATGATGTAAGTGTTATTTTATAAATGCCTAATTGTTGCGTATATCCCACTATCTGTTCCAAACTATTAATGTGGCTAGCCAGGAGGGAAATACTAGATGACATGTGCTAAATGTGAGGAAGTGGATGTCGACAACATGTAAATGTTTTAACCACTGTAATGTAAGTGCATATATGAGGTTTTCCTTATACTGTTAATGCCTATTTGTTCTAAATAATGAAATTGTTGTAGCTAGTAAACTACAAGTGCACATATGGGGTTTTTAGTTATTTTGTTAATGGATATTTGTTCTTAAATGATTAATGGCCACCTCTTCTATATGATGTACAAATGTTACTCTATAAATGCAGGCTATCTCTTATTTACAATGTAAATATCCTAGCCACTATACTATAAATGCATATATGGGATTTTTAGTTATATTGTTAATCTCTATCTATTCTATAGGATGAAAATGTTGTAGTCAGTGTAATGCAAGTGCATACATGGGGTTTTTTGTTATATTTTTAATGCCTGTATGTCTTGTAAACTGTTAATGGCCACCTTTTTTGATATCATGTAAATTTTGTTTTGTAAATGCCTATATATGTTCTATCTAGGATGTAAATGTTCCACCCACTATACTGTAAGTGCATACATGAGGTTTTAATTTTTACTATTAATACCAATCTAAAGAGCATCAAAATATAAAGCTAAAAATAAATAAATATAAACATATTATACAACACAAGCTACCAAACTATACACTTAAATTTGGGAACAAAAATTATGTTTGACAATCAATTAATTATATTTTGTCCAAGCATCACTGTTAACTATCACATTGAACTTACAAACTCAAGTTATAGATAAAAAAGTGTTAGTGGTTATGAAAATGGTATATAATATATTTTATTGTTTTTCAAATATATTAAAAATTTGATTCCACTATTGGAATTTCAAGTTGAATGCTCGAGAGTTATTGTTTCATTAACTTTGTATAGAAAAGATTCAAAAGACTCCAAATTTTGAAGTTGTTGTTTTGATTGCTATTCTCTTCTCTACAAATGAGCAACGAAGCTCAAATGAGGATCCAACCTAGAAAAACAAGAGTAATGACAAGGTTTCTTGCACATAAAAGAGGAGTTACATTCCCCTCAGATGAAGAAGCTCTCTTTTTAATTGAAGAACTTCTTGTTCATGCCAATAACAATCCATAACATGTTATGGTAGTAGTGGAGGTTAGTGCACTTGCAAGAACATAGAATAAAACATTGCAAGAATGAGAGTGGTTGACATAGGACATGGATGAAGCTCTTAATTATGTTGAGGATAACAACATGTCCACAGGGGTTGCAACACAAAAATGGAGAATCTTAACAACCATTCTCACTAACTGGTTCACATCAAAGAAAGGTCCTCCAATTGTCTTAACACGAAAAAAGGGCTCTAATTGTGGAATGGTGTAAAAAGATGGTTGCAGTTGGACATGGCTTTAATATTATCAATCTCAAGGTAGAGGTAGCCAAGATATTCCAAACTAGACCCAAACCTTATAAGGATGGGTTGTCTGGTAATTCCTAGTGCCATCCTAAACACATCTTAAGGATAGTTAAAGGCCTTGATAGAGACATGACACTAAACCTCAGACCTATTTTTGTCTTTTATTTCTACACAACAATGTCCAAGACATATAATGCAAATCCATACAAAGCTCAAATAATTTGGAATTGTGATGAAAATGTTATTTAGGAAGAAAAATTTGGTTTCATGAGGGTGTTAGCCAAAAGAGGTAGTAGGAGTGTGTCTTACATCATTCCTAAGAGTCAAGAATGGTTAACCATTCTCTGATGTGTTAATGTTGTTGGATAGAGAATACTAGGGTTCTATTTGTTTAAGGGAAAAAAGAAGCTAAAAATTACATTATAGGCTACAAACTAGATGCTTGCATGTAATCCTAATCACATGCAAGGATGAACAAATAGAGTTTTATGAATTGGTTACATGACTTTGCATAGTCAATTCTAGGTGGCATGTCTCCCACAAATAGACACTTGTTGATTTTTTATGGCCATGGAAGCCATGTCATTGTTACAACAATACAAGATGTAACGATTTTGGGTATTGATTTACTTACATAGCTGGCACAAATGTCACATAATGTACAACCCCTTGATGTGAGTATGTTTTCAAAATTCAAATCATAGTTCAAATCTAAATGAACATGGAAAACAAGGTTTCCAAACATTAAAATTAGGAGCAAAAAATTCACAGAACTGGGTAGCAAGTCACTAAAAAGTATTTAATAGTGGTGAGCATTACAACAAGATTCAAAAAGACAGGAATATGGCCCCTAAATCTAGATGCACTCATGGAGGACATGCATCCAAGCAATGTGTTTCACTTTAGTGTACAATTCAATGCTTTTGCACTACAAAATATCCTTAGTCTATCAAGGGTTGATGTTTTTCCAAATGAAGTAGCCAACACATTATTTTCCAATATTGCATAAGGTGAATTGCATTGTCCAACACCAAAATTATAGGTATAGGAGGCTACATTAGATACACCTCAAAGTACCCCTAATGATTCAATTGTATAGTTGGCAGGTGATCAAGTGTTTGATGACATAGCAAATAGTCAGCATCATGAATAGGAAGATAGACTTAGTCTTCCCTTGCATCCTAGGAAACCATCCTATTTGGTGGAGGGAGCTATGAATCTAGGTATCAATTTACACTGCCATGAAGAACAAGAAACTTTTTCATTCCCATCTCCACCAGCCACATTGACTATAGCTAAAATGGTACATTACTATGTTGAATCTATAGGTCACATGGTGAAGGAAATGTATATTTCAACCAAGACACTAGAAGGTAGTTCATAACAAAGATGAAAACATCATTGAGTGACAATTGAATGAGACAATGGATTCCCAAATATATTCAACCATTAGAAAATTCTTCAAGTTGCCTATGCACATTGTTAATGAAAGAACCAATAATATTGACGATAATGGAATTCAATTGAGCCAACAACCTCAATTGTAATAAAAAATGACTATATGAGTCTCTTAACGCAACAAGAGCAATGCAAGAAAGAAATAAAGGAGCTCAAAGCTCAAAAAAGACAATAGATCAAGGAGAGAAAGGAAACACATGTTGTGGAAAGGGAATTGAAGGAGTAGGCCAAAATATATGGGGAAATAAACATCAATCAAGAGAACATTTTTTTACAAATACAAGAAAAAGATAAGAAAAAGGAGAAAGAGAGGATTCAAAGGGATCAAGATAGAAGGGAAAAAGAGATATAAGTGGTAGTAAGGGCTTTACAAAGACAGAGACACTTAAGCAATCCACTTAACCCCTTACCAAAAAATCATGCATTGTTTTATGATCTGATGCATATCAATGTTCCTCAATATTCTATTGCTATGAATTATTTAGGTTTGATCCCATCTCGTGTAAGTTACACTCCATTTTCAAGTCCAACACCTACCCATGTAACTAGCACTCCAAATCTACCAACAAAGGATGTGAGCATGACTGAGATAGCAAGCTTAAGCCACCAAGAAAAAAAAAACTCTATCACATCATCTCCACAATCTTTTCCAATTTGGTTTTAGTGAGGTTGGGAAGGACCAATCACAAGAACATCATTGAACCCTATAAAGACATCCTTTTTTGTTTAGTGTATGTTGGGATTACATATTTTTGTTTTTAGATATAATTTTACATTTATTTTCCATGCTAATGAAAGAGGGTTTCACATTTATGTTCACCAAATGCCAATGACATGCTTTTTGTTTGGAAATATGTACAATTTATAAGAAGTACTTCAATTCATTCACCTATGTGGATGCAATTTACCACATGTACACATTTTATTCATGGAATGAATAAAATTGTTGTCTATTTGGATGGCTAATCGATCATGAGTTTGGACCACCCCTAATCATTGGGTGGGATGACATAGGTATATGTTTGTCATTCTGCATGGTGAGTAGATAGATCTTCACCCATAATTTCCATGTCCTCAAATTTATGACACATCATTTTCTCTTTCCCTCCTAGCTGACCACATTAACTTTGTGTCTCTTCCCATTCACTTGTCATAGATGGCACCAGGTTTTGAAGAATTTTATAATTGAATGCTTCATAACCTCATTTATCTCAGTCACCCACACCTCATTTCTTACATGCATCTTCTCTAGTGTTCATTTTGATAGGCACCAATACATGTTTGGGTCTGCTCTGTATTCAATAATGCATAGGGGAGACTTGATTTTCCAAAAGTATTTTTAGTATTAAACTATGTTGCACATATCCATAATTCAATTTGAAACATATAGATTGCAAAATAATTGAACACCAAAGGAATTCGGAAAACCAAGTTTCCCAAATGCTACCACCTCATTATAGTGAAAATGCCTATATGATGTAAATTTTGTTAATTTGAGTGGTTCATTGATTTGGATAAATGCTTCTTTGGGCTAAAGTCTTGAATTTTTGTTCTCTTGTTTAAGGATGATCGACTCATGTGAGATGGGTGAATTGATTTGATGGATGTAATAACAAATGAATTTGCTAATATGTTTTGATCGCTTGATTGGTGAGCCTAACACCTTCAAGTTTGTTTCTAGAAACTATGCATGGGGTAAGTGATGTGTATTATGACAAATAAATGGGAAGGGATGTAGAGCTAATGTGGATGACTGAGAGGGAAAGAATACATATACAGATATAGTACACTGCCTACATCATTTATATAATTTAAAATAGATAGGCATGAACAATATAACTAAAAACCCCATATATGCACTTATAATACAATGACTCGAACATTTACATCCTATATAACAAATATGCATCAAAAGTTTAGAACAAACACCCACATATACATATTTACATAACAAAATTTACAAAATTTATATAGATGTGATAGGCAATTAGAAAACACTATTTACATGATATAGAAGAGAAATACATTTACAACACTCTGTAGAACACTAACATCATATAGAACATATAGGAATTCACACACCACTGGCAACAACATTTACATCATATATAAGACTTAATAATTTACATCAATACTTAGTTTAAGACATAGGAAATTACTAAATTATACATAATAACCTATCACAGGATCAATGTACATGTGACAGATTTCATCCACATAAGTGAGATGGAATTTTTAGGTCCACACTTAAATTTCTAACTTGTCGGTTACTATTTTAATAACTTTTGGTCCATGTGGACCCCCAAAGTTAGTTCAATCCACTATGAGCCCCTCTCCCCTATTATTAAATATAGAGGCTATTTATTTTCCTAGAAAATGTCACTATGCAATATCTTGCATGGGTGTATGTAGAACTATTAGGTGAAGCTTGAAGGGAGATGTAATTATCAAGAAGAAATCATGTGTAAGTGTATTGAGTGTGAAGATTTGATGGTCTATATTTATAATGTTTATTTTTGCTCTCTCAAGTGTTAGTATCTATTTTAAATTTTCTAACTTGAAGGTTTTGTTGTTTTCTGGGTGCTTCTTTCAATAGTTCTTAGCTAGTTTTTTTTTGTTTTGTTGACATTTTGTGGTTTTTTGGGTACCTACCATGAGTTATGAAGACTAAAAGCACAAGTCATTGGTAAATCCAATGACTACAATTTAATTGATACATGAGTTCTGAAAAATTTAGATCTTCAAATCTCTTTGCTTTGTTTTCATGTTGAGACTGTTTTAATTGGGGAATGAATGAAGTGAATCAACAACTATGAAGATCATTGAAAATCATACTTAAATATTTATGATATTCCCTATAAATCTAATAGTTAAGAGTTTAAGAATTTAAGTTGAAGCTAACTAAATCTGCCATACACATACATACATACATACATACATACATGCATATGTATGTATGTACATGTATGTATGTATACATACACACACATACACACATATATATTATATATATGGGTATTCAAAATAGTTTTACTTTGTCAAATAGGTAAGATCTACTATGATGATCCCAAAAGGGTTTTCTCCACATAAACCTATGTTATGGTATATATTGTTTATCTTTTGTTTAAAAATATATTTTGTCTATCTATAATTGTTAATATTAGAGTTTTCACAACACTCTACTCATAATATTAGAATAGGAATCATTTTTGTGTCCCTTATATCCTTTCATTTGGTATTAAAGCTTGATCATGTCAAATTATAGAGTTGTTCGGTAAAGGGATTTTTGTTCTAATCAAGTCATCTAAGTGGTAGCTTGCATAGAGAGACTTTTGATATTATTGCAGGAAGAGATGGAAGCACATCAAGTATAGAGATGGAGAAGTTCGTAGGCACAAAGTTCAAGTTGTGGAAGCTCAAGATGGAGGATGTGGTCATATACCAAGATGTATGGGCTATAGTATCTAGATATAAACCTATAGCTACATCACAAGAAGACCGAGGCAAGATGGATAGAAAAATGGGTCTTATTAGAATCATTTTGGTTGATTCATTGTTGTTGAATGTGCATGAAGAAAATACCACAATGAATCTTTGGAAGAAGCTTGGAGAAATTTATTAAGCTAAATCCTTGGAGAATAATATTTTCCTAAGAAAGAAATTGTATATCCTTAGGATGGAGGATGGTTTTTCTTGGATGCACATCTAAATGGATTCAATATGGTAGTTTCCTAGTTGCATTGTGTGGGAGTGGAAATGAAGGAAATATAAGTATATTACTTTGCTATGTTCTTTTCTAGATTCATGGGATCACTTTGTTATTGCCATTGGGTCTACTACCACCAAGTTCATGATGGATGGAGTGGTTGCATATTTTCTTTCAAAATAAGTGAGAAGAACAAATTTTGAGTCGGCAATGGAGGCCTGCCCTAACGATTTTGTGGAAGATTAAAAAAAGGCAAGAAGAGTGACAATAATCAAGACAATTCTAGATCCAAATATTATGGAAGATCAAAATATCTTGGTAAGTTTAAGGCCAAATGTTGGAACTATCAGAAAATTGGACATCCAAGAAATAGAATAAGGATTACAAAAAACATGAGGGTAGAGGAAACACAAGGAGAAATAAATTAAGGATTACAAAGACACAAAAGAGAATGACAAGGGTTTACAAAAGAAAAGGGACATGGGACGAGTTTTATGTAGAATGGAGATGGGGATGAAGAAAACCTAATGGGCATGGGAGAAGAAAGATGGGAAACATGATGGCATGAGGAGAGAGTGAACTAAATCCATAGAAAGGATATAGAAAATATCTAATAGGCTCCAAAGAATTGTAGTACACAATAGAATTAAATTGATAGCACAAGAGAGTATCCAAAGAAAAAATCCTCCAGAATGATCTAAATGATTTTATTTAATATAGTTCACTATAATGGAATCCCTTATAATGAAAAGAAAAATCATAATTTTAAAGTAATAATTGCAGATGCCCCATTATAAAAGGGTGAAGTAGGATTTATGGGAGTGCATTTTGTGTACCTTCTTTTGGAGTCAAGGCTCAAAAAGAGTTTCCTCTACAAGGATCTCTATTGCAAATGAGTATCTTGTCATTGCATGTTATATCAACTTGAAACTTGAAGTTAGAATGATATGGTTCACCTTTACTCACCTAGTTTTCAAGATAATGAATATTCTATGACATCTTTGGAGTGAAAATAATATAACTTCCCAAATACAACCAAACACAAATTAGAGGGGATACCCTCATACAATTTGGTTAGTGTTGTCCGTACTCATGCATTGGGATTGTAAATTTGTATATACCAAAGATATCCAAAAACTATCAAAAAGTTGCCTTAATTGAAACCATAGTGGCACATATGCACCCTTATATTCATAGGAGGAAGAACCTCCCACTGCTTTTCCTCTACACTGTAAATTACTACTTGACACAAGTCATTCACATGTCAGTGAAGGCTTCCAACAATATAAATGAGGCCTTCATATGAGTGTGTTGTATAAGAAAAGTTGTGGTGTCCATCAATAATATGGCCATTGCACATCTATCTAGTAGCATAGCAGTCATGGCATTTGTAACCAAACATTGCAATCACAAATTTGGGATAGACTAAAATAAAGTGTGAGTAATATGAAAATTAAAAAAATTGATGTGGGAAGGGAGCAAGGGTTTCATATGAGTTTTTGAGAGGGTCATAAGTAACATATCTCCATCCATCCTTGTTCATGTCCTTTGGAATTACAATAAAGTCATGGCACATACCGATCCTCTTTCTATGTTGATAAAACAATAGACTATTTACAGTAATTTTTCAAATTTTATAAATAATGTCAAGCTTTTAATGTGATGTCAATAGCACCCTTAGCAAGCACTATCTACAAATGTCATCTAGAAAACTAGGAATAATCTACATTACCACTCTCCTCCTTTTGTTAATTTTATAAGATAGTTTAAAAGTATTAAAACTTGGCCATGCTTTAAATGTTTAATACTCCATTCATTTATAGAAATTGGTCCACTTAATCTTCTTGTCTTAATAGATCAAGAGACATAACTCTATGACTAGATTGTGGTCATAACAAACCCTTAATATAAATTGAATGACTATTTATAATTTAAATTGCGAATTACAATACTTTTAAATATAATATTTAAATGTTCAAATAATATCTCTTACATCATATTTTACTAAAAACTTTTTTTATCAATTATATATAAAATAATATTAAATATGCCATTAACAAGACCCATTTTTAATAAAAGAACAGCAGAGATGCAAACCGGTTAGAGAATAGATGACATCTATCATGGATGACTCATATATGAAATTGGAAGCCTAAGGTAGAATTCGACAAAAAGGGTCAAACAAGGAGGGGGGGAAATGTTTATGTATGTCGAAGAAGAAAAGCTCAAAATCCCCAAGAAAGGCTGGGAAACCTTGCCAAAGATAGGATCAAAACTTTGGCAAAGGAAAACAAAGAGCAGACAGAAAAGAAATATTATTTCTTTCCCAAATAAAATTTTAGGAATGGGTTAAGAAATCTATTTGGTCTCTTAGTTGATCTTCAAGGATCTGACACTGGATACTTAGGTACCAATGTTGCTAAAGAAAATTAAAGAAAAAGATAAATTTAAATGTTGAATTTATCATCAACTCATCACCATCCAATTCATAATGAGCTGCTCTCAGGCCCCAGTATTATTTCAAGTGAATAATGAAGCATCCATGTGGCAAAGAAATTCAATCTCTGTCATCCAATGTCTCAGGATATAACATCCATGTGGCATAGTGAAGTGAATGAAGGCTTCATTTGACTCCCTTAGAGAGAGGCCCATAAAGACAGTTTGAGGTGGTGGGAGTGTCTGCATTAAAGAGTAGTGATGGAAGATTGTTTTGATTAGGTGAATTTGGAAGTGCCATTTATTCTTTCATGGTAAGTGTTTTAAGGCCCAAGTGTAGAACATTGAATGTAGGGACGCAACTTGGTCTTCAAATTCATTATACTGAAAGGACAACAGCTTTATGGGAGTTCACTCATCAAGTCATTTAGTCTTCTCTGGAAGAATGTAATGAGAATCAGGTGCAAATTGGAAGACAGTTCATCAACGCTTAGCAAATCAACATAAATTTTGCCACCTAAAAAGATGGGGATGGAATGGCAGCATGGTCTGGGTTTTAAATGTTCTGTTCATGGAATTTAGCAGTTGTTTCATTTATGGCACGGTGATCCATCCATCACAACCTCCAGACTTTATTTAATCCTATAAAATTATTTATGATTTTAATCAATATAGTGGTTTAATTTAAGAATATGGAAATGTGTGTTGTTTGGAACAATTTATTTCGTTCATATATTGCATCTCTATAACAGTGAACTGATTACATAGCAAACAAGAAGATGTAATTGTTATTTTAAGGAGGTTTTTTTCACATTCGGAAAAGGTTAAAAAATTGATGAAGATATGCAGCCATCTTAAACGAAGTATAAAGGAGAGTTGATCGTAGTAAGATTGGTTCCTACCTGTCCAAAATTGGGAAAGTTTATATACTTTATTATAAAAAATATCAATGGACAAACAAAACTCTGAGATGAGTTAAGAGTCATTTCTCAAGGTATTTCCATGACATCCTCAGTCATTTCTAAAGCTATTTCTATGATATCCCTAGTCAAAAGAAATCAATTATTGGAGAGAGTAAAATTTCTTTGTAAGATTTAGGTGATTGGTAATTCAACTAAAATGTGGGATGCTAAATCACTCACCAACATAGAAGAAAGGCATCATTATTATATTTTAATTATTAGCACTTGCATCTAAAGGAGGTTCAAAGATTACGTTAATAGAAAACTATATGTATGTTAATATGTTAGAGAGTACATGTTTGTGCATGCAAATTCTAGTTGCATGTGGTTGGATTAAATAATTAATAATAAATGTTAAATAATGGAATGAAATAAACTTTGACAAATCTAGATTTTTTCCTTAAAAAAAATAAGTATTATGTGATTATGAAATATTTGCATACAGATTTAAAACATAAAGCAATGTAAATGAAAAAAGAAATTACCATCAAATTGACAAAAAAACACTACAAATGGAAATAGAATGTTCCTATCCAATTGTTAAATCAATATTTATCTATATTTTATGTGATAAGTGAGATTTTGGAGGCTTTTACTATTAAATGGTAGTTGGTTTACCATTAAACAACATCTAAAACTTTTTTTTCGATGACTCCATAGTAGTTTGCAAGTGTGAGACTCGTTTCAGGCTCAAATCTCACGCTATATGTAGTCTATGAGCTAAATATTGGTGGTTTAAATGTATTATGTGTAACTAGCACTTGCACCTAAGGGAGGTTTAAGGATTCTACCAATAGAAAACTATATGTATGTTAATATGTCAGAGAGTATGTGTTTGTGCATGGATGCGTTGCAAATTCTAGTTGCATGTGGCTAGATTAAATAAATTAAGTATTATCTGATTATGAAATATTTGCATATAGATTTAAAACATAAAGTAGTACAAATAAAAAAAAAAAGTTGCCATCAAATTGACAAACAATACTGCAAATGGAAATAGAATGTTCCCATCCTATTGTCAAATCAATATTTATCTAGCTTTTATGTGATAAGTGAGAGTTTGGAGGCTTTTACTATTAAATGACAATTGGTTTACCATTAAATGACAACTAGTGAAATATGATAATATTCACACTCTTTAGATTCCTCACATTCACATATTTTTAATTAGTAAGTTTTTCAAATGGAGATAAATTAGTAAAATATGGAAGCCTTCAAAGATTAGGTAGAGTAATCCATCATTTGGTCAAGGTAATGGGCTCCTATTTTCATGATGAGAAACCATAAAATTACAATGTCATCAATGAATAATCAATACTATGGCGTTTCTTTTCCTATAGAATGCAACATACATTGATATAAAAAGAGAAAACAAAATATCACCACTTACATTACATCCATAAGACAAGTGTCATTATCTTACATAGTTCAAATATTACCACACAAAGAGTAAGGTCATACCAATGCATACTAAAATTGCAACAATTATCAAAGTCTATCCTTCCTCAACTTTCAATCTATATGGACTAATAAAATTTAAGCCCCAAATTAAAGACCATATGAATCAAGTCAAAAAAAAAATTATTTCTTACCTTAACCATATCAAGCTTCTCTAATTTGATTTGCTTACTAAACTTACATATCTTAGTTACATATGGCTCATCCCACAAGAATGAGTCTTAAACTTGGAACATTAGTTTTTTCACTTTGGATGGGGCTAAGAAATAGGAAACACCTTTAAATGAAGGTGCCTTCATTCTAAGACTCTATGAAAAATACCTTTTAAGGTCACATTCATCCAAAGGTATTATTTTATTGATTTCCAAACAATTAAATAATATCTTCAAATGAAGTTGACCTTTGAGAAAAAGGTATTAAATTTTATTGTTAAAAAAGTAATCAAAAGCAAAACAATTGAAGTCATTTTGTTTTCACATTTCACAAGCTTAGAAGTTTTGGATGCATAGTGTTAGTCATTGCTTTCATGGGGTGCATGGCAGGTTGAATATGGGTCTTTAGGCACACATTTGTCCCCCATTGCACCATGTGACTTGAAATGGAGGTGTGTAGGTGTTGTCCACGTCTGCATGTTGCTTCTATATTTTGATATTTTATTAGGTACATTTTAATACTAGATGTGCTTTTTGATTGATATTTTGAAATTTTGTTTATTGTAAGTTTTAACTCGAAAATATGAATTTAAAACCCTAAAATATTTTTTCAACCCTAAAATATCAATTTAAAACCCTAAAACATTCTTTTAATCATAAATTGTGAAATTAAAACCCTAAATAGCTATTTTGAAAATCTAACTTGTTTAATTGAAACTTTAAAATGTCAAATTAAAACCACAAACAACTATTTTTAACCTTAAGATATAAAATTAAAGCCCTAAACAACTATCTTTTAACCCTAGAATGTCAATTTGAAACTCTAAATAGCTTTTTTAAATCCCTATTTTGTTTAACCCTAAAATGAAAAATTGAAAGCCTAAACTATTCTATTGAAACCTTATACAACTATTTTTTATCTCCAAAATGTCAAATTGAAACCCTATACAACTATTTTTAACCCTAACTTAGAATTATAATTGCTTATTGATGAGTTTTTGAAATGAGCTATGGGCAGGACTCCTATGCTAGACGATAATTTCTTGGTTCTCAAGATCCCTCTCTAGTGCATTATGGTGATTGGTGATGTTTATGTTGCTTTCAGATGGTTCGTGTCTTTCAATGGGTGCTATGAGATTGGTGGGACACCCCCTTTCCCTCTATTCAGAACCCTCTATTAAGTTGGAAAGACCTCTTTTTGGGAAACAAAAATAAATTCTCTAACAGGGTTCAAATTGTCTTGTCAGAAGAAGGAACCACTATCAAAATTAAAGATCCCTCTCTTGATCACTCTAGAAAAAAATGGAGAACTCGCTTATTGGAAGGTTTGTGAGTAGGCACCCCAATATTGAATTAGTAAGAAAATGGGCTTCTTCGAGGTGACCAGTTAAAGGTAACTTTCTATCAATTTTGATGCTTTTTAAGGGTCTTTTCTACTTCACCTTCTCCCTCTAGGAGGAGACTCTAAAGACTCTTAACTTTGGCCCTTGGTTCTATGAGAAGCAAAGTATGGCACTCTATAAATGGTGCCCTAGTTTTGACCCCTCTACACATCTGGCTGCCACCCTCCCAACATGGGTTAGGCTTCTGTGCCTCCCTTTAGAGTTCTAGGATGAGGACATCATTGTGGGAGTGGCAAAATCCTTCAGGAAGTTCCTTTCTCTAGAAAATGTCACCAATGATAAGTCCAGAATGGTTTTCACCCATTTTTGTGTCAACATTGAGCCCAACAAGATCCTCCCAACCTTGGTCATATAGGAGTCCAAGCTTGGGAAGTGGACTCAACCAATTGAATATGAGAACTTGAATCTCTTTTTTCAAAATTGTTCTTTAGTGGGTCTTATTTGTAATGCTTTTCTTTGAAAAGTGGTTAAGCTCTTGTTCACTTCCAAAAAAGATAAAGAGTGTGGCCATCTCCCCCCTGGAGCTCTCTAGCCAGTTGAAGTCCAACCCTTTGTTCACCCCTCCCTCTTTATCAGATGTGAAGGATGCTCCTTCTTTGAGCTTGGACCCCCTTCTAATCCCTCTCTTCACCATCTCTGAGCTTGGATCCCCTTCTAATCCCTCTCTTCATGCAAAGATGTCTCCAAAAGTTGTATCATCTCCTCGTTCAGTTTTTACCCCACTGGCTAAAGGGGTGTCTATAGGCGATGCTCCTCTATCTTCCCTTAATAATGGTTTCTTGAAGTTAGCTCAGAAAGATCCAATGGCTCCTCCATCCTCTCGGTTAGATTTAGGTTTGGCTCTGGTGGTCCTCGTTCCTCCTTGGGAAGAAGGTTCGATTAAGGAAAAGTTTCCTTCCCCCTTGTCAGCTCTACGAAGGAATCATTAAATTCCACCCTATATCTCTAATCGTTGGAGAGGCTCGAGTTGGTCTTATTCGCTCCCCCTCTTTGCCCTTGTCTATGAAATTTGACAAGATTTGTGAAAATTGATGAATGTGGGTACCAACTCCAAACTAGGTCAGAAATCTGCCAAAGAATTGAGACAAAGGAGCACAATGAAAGATATAGAAAATGAAAACCAAAGCACCTTGGAGCAAATGGGCCCCGAAAGATCAAAAATATAGATAATTCTCTCTTGGAATGTTAGGGGGCTAAATAGCCTCCATAAAAAGCATATAGTCAGGGGCCTCATCAAGGATTTTAAGCCTAAAAATTTTCTCATTCAAGAAACTAAAATGAGTGCTGCAGACTTTGACAAAACTTGTAAGTACATTTGGTCTAATGCTCTTTACATTGCAGTTGATGGGCATGGGGCTTTAGGGGGTTTATCCACTATGTGGAAACCCTTCTTCCATGGTTCCCTCTTATTAAAAAAAAAATTCTCAATATCCTCTTTTCAAGAAACCCTAGTCTCTTCATTGGGCTCTCTCCAACATATATGCCCTGAAAGTTTTTTCCTTCATAGAGAGACTTGGTCTCTACTTCTAAGTAGAAGAATATCCTTTTTAATGTATCATTAGATGTTTTTGGTGATTTTAACACCCCCCTCTATCCTTCCAAGAAGATGGGGAGCCTCCAAAATATTTTTGACAACATGTTGGACCTCAATAACCTTCTTTTGAATGGTTGCATTTTAGATCTTAACCTCAAAGGAAGTTAATATACATGGTATGACTCCTAAGGGAATGGTGGAATATTAACCTTAGTGGTACTGTGATGTTCAAAAACATAAAGAGAAATCTAAAAGACTAGAGAGAAAATGATTTTGATAGCATCTTCACTCAAAAATAAAATTTAAAGGACCAACTCGAGAAAGTTCAAAAGGACATGGATGGGCAGGGAGCTTCAGAGGCTCTATTTAGTAGGGATAAATATTTGTTAAGTGACCTACACAACATAATTGAAAAAGAGGAACTATATTGGAAACAACGAGCCATAAATTAGTGAATAAAAGGAGACAAAAACACCATATTCTTTCATATTTTGACCATCAAACATAGGAAGAGGAATAGAATAACTGATTTGATAAGAGAGGATGGATCTCATTCATCCATTGATGAAGATATATCATAGGAAGGAGTTAGATTTTTTAAAGACCTTCTCAACCCACCTCTTGTTCTTCTGGAGGCATCTTCGAACCACTTTCTTAAGGACATTCCTTGCTCTATTTCCACTTCCGATATCTCAACCATGGAAAGAAGGGCCACTGATGAAGAAATCAAGGTGACTATTTTCTCCCTCAACCCCTCCAAAGCTCCTGGTTTTGACGGATTCCCCCACTCTTCTTCTAAAAATACTAGAAAATTATTGGTTTAGATGTGATCCATGTTGTTAGAGAATTCCATTCATTTGCTGGAACCTTCAAGGAGTTCAATAATACATTCATTGTCATTATCCCCCAAAAAATAGGGGCAAACAAATTATCTAATTTTAGACCTATTAGGCCTTTGTAACACCATATATAAGATTTTTTCTAAATTGTTGGTTAACAAAACAAAAACTTTCTTGGATAAAATGATCCATAGAGCCCAAAAAGGTTTCATGCCAGGAAGGAAAATAATTGATGTTGTCTTCCTGGTTCATGAAACTCTCCATTCTATAAGAAAACACAGCAAAGAAAGCATGGCCCTCAAGCTGGATATATCCAAAGTGTATGATAAAGTTTCTTGGAATTTTCTTTTTGAAGTCTTGTAGAGATTTGGTTTTAAAGGTAAAATTCTCAAACTTATCAAAGTTTACGTTTCCTCCCCAAAGTTCTTGATGCTTATTAATGGTTCTCCACATGGTAACTTCTTGGAGTCAGGAGGGTTAAGGCAAGGTGATCCTCTTTCTCCCTACCTTTTTATCATGCTAGCGAAGGTTCTTGGTTGCAATATTGCTAAAGGAATTTCAAGAGGAAACCTGAAAGGTTTCTCCCCTTCCTCCACCTCTTTGTCGATTTCTCATCAATAATTTTTTGATGATACTATCCTTCTAGGGGAAGCTACAGTTGTAGAGGCTAAGGGATGGCTCAAAATTCTCTTAGATTTTCAGCTTCGATTCAAAACATAAACTTCAATAAAAGTGTTATTTTCCTCCTCAATGTGCCCCCCTCTCTTCAAATAAAAATTTCCAACATCCTTAAATGTCAAACTCACATCCTCCCCTCCTCTTACTTGGGAATGACTCTCATTGTTGGAAAAATGGATAAATTTGTTTGGTCTAACTTGTTGGAAAGGATTCAATAGAAGCTTGTGGATGGAAGGGAGCCCTTCTCAATAACACCACAAGCTCTAGATCTTGAAAGCTACCCTCTAGAACACTATTGTTTAAATCCTCTCCCTATTCATCATGCCTACTTTCTAGATTGATAAGCTAGAACAAATTCAAAGAAGTTTTCTTTGGTCGAGTATCAAAGAAAATAACCACTTCTCTCTAGTGAATTGGGAAATCGTTTACTCAAAAAAAGAATAGAGGATTAGACAAGAAAAACCAAACATATGAATTTCAAACTCCTATCCAAAGTAAGCTAGCTCTTGATAAAAAAACAAACAAGATGGATCAATATTCCTAGAGCCAAGTATTTGAATGGTGGGGAAGGTATCTCTCTCTTGCATACCAACCATATCCCTAAAGGTTCCATAATTTGGAATAAACTTCATAAAACTAAGGAAATTCTAAGACAAGTCATTTTATAGCATATTGGAAATGGGGTTTCAATGAGGTTTTGGGAATATGATTAGATCTCATAGATGGCTCTAGAGATCAACCTGATCTGCTTTGCTATTCAAAAGGATCTTTGTAGAAGATTGGGATTCAAAGTTGTAGACACTTAAAATTGTCCTGATTGATATTGCACACTTGAATCTAATGACTAACACCATTTCATCCTAAATTCACCCCTTTTTCGTTTGTTTAATTGAATAATCCTAGTTATTTAATTAAATGCATCATTCTCATCTATTAATACGATAATTAATTTCATTAGGTAAATTCACCCCCTTCCACACTAACTTCCATCTTGTTTAATTGGATAATGCAAATTATTTAAATTAAATCCCTTATGTCCTCTCATTTAATTAAATAATCTAAATTATTGAATTCAATGTCACTTACCCCCCCTTTTCATTAAATAAATAAATTATTTAATGATAATCCTAATTTCCTCTAACTTGCATAGTTAAAACTTTGTTTTAATTATCTAATTCCTAATTTTCCTCACCCTCCCACTTGAAAGGGAATATTCCCATGAAATATTCCTTCTTTGCACATTCCTGCAAAAGGGAATATTCCCATGGAATATTCCTCCTTTGCACATTCCTCCAAATTAAAAAATATCTTTAACAACTTCCTAATTTTTAGCAAGTGAGTTTGTTGAGAGAAAATTGGGACCATTAATTTTATTGTTTAATCCTTGTCAAATTTCAACCTTGAACATGGATTAGAATCCTTAATCCATGCCTAATCCTTCCCCACATTGATTTCATCCCTGATTAAGCTAATTAATCTTGGACCATTGGTTTAACAATTTTATCAATAAATAGACCTCACTTATATGAAATAGGATCCACTTTTAGAGTAAAGCCATTATAGTGAAATCTTACAATCTTTACATCTTGGGGCATTTTAGCACTTCATCTTAATTAGCATTTCATCCATTCTAGCTTATTTTTCATCAATGGCTACCATCTTTGAGCTTTTTCCATCTAGGGAAAGGGCCAATATTTCAATATCATATGCGGGTAACACCAACTCTTAATAGGATGAGGTTTGAGTTTTAAATTAGGTTTCTTTATGCATTTTATGGTTTTATTCATGTTTGTTTAATGGTTGCTTGGTTTGAAGCATCTAATACTCATATCGAGATTGCGCTTCACCAACCATTCAGC
This sequence comes from Sequoia sempervirens, assembly GCA_007258455.2. Taxonomy (NCBI): domain Eukaryota; kingdom Viridiplantae; phylum Streptophyta; class Pinopsida; order Cupressales; family Cupressaceae; genus Sequoia; species Sequoia sempervirens. The sequence goes on from VDFB02265754.1 coordinate 232,608, forward strand.
GCCACGGCGGGACGGTGCATTTGGTATCGCGCGCATCAGGTCGCCAGTTCATCTCCCAGTCTCCGCTCACCCGCTGCCTCCGGTCGGCACGCGCCTCAAAGCAAAAGGCCAGCCCCACCGGTAAACGCACAACAGACAAAGCGTATATCCTCCGTCACTGCCCACTGCCCTCCAGGGTGGAAGCGAAGAAATCCCGCCATGTTGCCTCTGTTGGGTGCCGCCTGCTTCAAAGATGTCCTGTCCTGAAGTATCCATCCACAAACAGATCCTGGCTTGTCCTCAAGTGAACATCCTGCTTCAATGCCTGTCAGGCATGAGCTCTGCACAAAATGCTCATTGCAAATAGTCTTAGTGCAGAAAAAAATGTGGTCTCTACTTTCTCAGTTACCTGTAAATGACCCAAATTGAAAAACATCCAGCCTCTAATCAGCCAAAATGCCCACATTCACATTAGGTTTAGGTCCCTTTTAATCTAAATTGACCTAATTTTTCCTTTATTTAGTGTTGTAAAGTGTATTCATTTACACCTTCACATTAAGTTTTGGGCCCTTGTAAAATAAATTGACTTAATTGTGCCTTATTTAAGGTGTTGTAAAGTGCACCTTTACACTTTCTCACTAATCTAGGGCTTCATTAATAAATTGGGCTTCTTTATGCCTTATTTGGCCTTATTTTGCATCCACTAGCCTTAATTAATGCAACTTTCTAAGGGGAATTTTGACATATACCCATTGACCAGTAAAAAATTAATGTTTTTCGATTGTATAAAATAGATTTAGTGATCTAGGACTCATACACCACCTTGGGAGTATGAGTCCCACCTAGGTTTTGGGGCCCCAATCTAGATTTCACATTAATCTAAGGTTTTCTTGAAAAATGTGTCCCAAGCCTAGCGTAATGGGACTCATATGCCACTTTTGGTGTATGAGTCCCATGTGGCTTAAATATAAATTAAATTCAAAATTTTGGAAAGATTTTATTCTCCTAGATCTGATGTCGGCTTTTACTATTGTATTTTCGAGGAATTTGGCATAAACAAGTATAAATACAAGGTTATTTCATTCATTTTTCTCCTAGCAAGTTGAATAAACATCCTTACAAAAAAATTGAGTTCACAAGAGCATTCAAGATTTTACAAGATCATTCAAGAGGATTCAAGAGTTGATTATCAAGTGTTTTAGAGCATTATTCAAGTATCAAGCATCATGTCAAAGTCATCATGCATCATGTTTATTTTTGAGCTAACATTTGTGATGTAGGGTTTCATGATTCAAGCAATTATTCAAGTCAAGATCTACAAAATTCAAGCAAGATTCAAGATCTACATCCATTAGATCCATCTCATACATGTTCGAAACATTTCATTCCTAGGGTTTGATGAGTTGCAACTGTTATCACGAGGGATTGCACCCGAACGCAAAGTTGAAAAGCTCAACAATCCTGTGTAACATTGGAATATCCTTAGGTTGTGGGTATCCTATAATGAGGATAGACCTCTAGGTTATGGGTTGGTTCCCCTTTTGATCTCCTAGAATCTAATGATTATGTGGGAAAAGGGATAAATATTATTGAATGAAACTATAATGGTAAACTGCTTCCAAGAGGTGATGCACTTAAGAAAACTAAATAAAGATTGATTCACAACTAATACTCTTAGAAAACTATTAACACAATTCAACTCGAGCACCTTAATCACATAAATGTTTCACTAAAAAGCTTCTCTTAATTTTATCTTACTAAGGAAAACTAGGTTTTCACAAATTAAGAGAAAATATAATCTTTAAAAGCACAATTAGTGACTTGTGATAAACTACAGTCATGTATATATGCATCAATAAACGAGACAAAAATTTAAAGGTTTCTCTTTTGAGACACATTAAACTTGCATCAAATCACTTAAAAGATACACAACACTAGAAGTTTCAAAGGTAAACTATATTTCTTTTGAATATTCTGAAGGAAAATTCTTCAAAAACTCTAACAATATGCTAAAAATAAGGTACTATTGTATATTAATCAAAATAAAAGTTGAGTTACAATATATTCTCTTTGTAGAATGCAAAGGTAGAAAACAAGAACTGAGAAAAAGACTAAGTATTTTCTCAATATATATAATGAGATGAAAACTCTAATGCACCAAGAGGTGGAACTGAAAGCCAACTAAGAGTGAAAAATATCTTGAAAATATCCTCTCACGAGCAAAGAAGAAAATCCTTGAAAAGAGGGCCCACAACTGAAGTAAACTAAACAAAAATAGGTCCAAACTCCCCCCCTCAATGTGCATGATCAAAATATCTCAAGAACCGATGTAGAACTGAGGTTATGTCACGAAAACTCCACCATTTGCTCCATTTTGCATGACTAGTTAATTGAAAAGAGACTCAAGTCTCTACTCTCTTCACATAATAGAATAGAAGAGAATGAGACTGAAGAGAGATTTCAAGCTAACTAAATTCAAAAATGTGTACTCCAAAGTTATCCATGAGAAAAATCAAAATTGCCTAAAAATGGGGTCCATCGGTGCTGTAAACTGAGCTTAAACAACCCAAAACTCTCCTCATATTGTATGTAATTGAAGTGTAACTTGAAATGGCTCCTGATTTGACCAGAATTCAACTAAACTAAATCTTGATGATTAATAGTTTAACTAAACTCCAAAGTATTGATTTGCATGAGTCATTAATTTCACTCCAATTATCTTTATACTTTGAATTTGCATGTTTTTGAGCTTCAATTCCATTTCAGTTACATTTCTGCATGAATGTTGACTTGAATTATTGCAAATAAAATACATGGGTATTTGATTTTTCTTATAAAAAATCATAAAAATTAAGACCAAGTCTTATATGGTTTCTTTCAAAATCATAAAATAAAAGATAGGCATGATGGCATTTGATTTTCTAGTAAAAATCATAAAAAATAAAGTAAGGATCATGATATAGTGCTATGGAAATATTAATGGAGGCATTTGATTTTTAAATGAATGTGATAACAATCAAAGTAGACATAGGAATTTGAAGAAAAACCCTAAAATAAATGGTTTGAGCCCTAATCTCATTTCATTTTGCAATTGAATTGGAAGATTGGTTTGCAAGTCACCGCCACTACTAAGCTAGGGTTTGATCCCTCAAGATTTCTAAAAGAGTTTCTATGGATTTTGTCACAAGAAATCATATGGTAAGCCTCTCATTTTGTAATCATTTCAAAGATTTCTTTATCTCCTCCATTTTTAAGCAAATCTTGACTTTAGCTGCGACCTCTCATATTTATGATGCATTTTGATTTAGCAAACTCCATCTCTGTGTTCTATGGCTGCCATTGGAGTTTCTTCTAGTTGAAAACTTTGAAGATCTATGGAAAGCCGTGGCTTCACCCATACATTCTCATGGCTACAAATAGAGGTAAATTTACCATTCAAATCTTTGTATTTTCCTCATTCTTTGTTTGATGAAACGAGTTGAGTATGAAAGCATTATTCTGTGAGAATACATTTGAAAATTTCTATATGTTCTCCCATCACAGGCCGTGACCTTATCTCACATTCCTCTTATTTTCTGAGCATTCTTCTTGCATGTATGAGCTTTGTTCTTTGAGATCTCGAGCTTCTTATTTCCTGACCATTCTGACACTAACTATTGATTCAATTATTGAAATGAAGAGAAAATTCTTCATCCCCAGTATAGTCACCCCAATGTAAACTCTTAGTTTACTCATTTCTTTATGTTTAGCATCAGGCTAGAGTTTTTGCTCTCTTCTTGTGAGCTCTCATGCTTTGAGCATATCATCTGATTACCACTATGATTTTGTTGTGATGATCTTTTATCATGTCGATAGTCCTACATATGATTGTGACTTTTCATGCATCATCATTGTCCCTTTGATAGTCTTGTAGAAAACTCCCATCAATTTAGATGAACTATCCTTGCTTTGATGGTATTTTCTTTTGAACCATTGAACCTAGTTTAAGCTTGCTTAAAACAAAAAATGAAACATTTCTATCAATAGAATAAAACATTCTGAAGTATGTGCCAACACATTACTATGTTCTTTGAAAGTATGAAGGAGCCATTATTTCAAAAGATTCAACACATGTTGGCAGTCTTGGGTCATAAAACCAAATAGACCTCCTATTTTATTTCTTTGCACTTCCTTTGACTAAACAGTGCATTGCCATTTTACTTGTACACTTGCTTGAAATGGTTATGTTTTAGTTCCTCTTTCTGCCTTTTGTATGGCTCAACTTCACCAGTGTACACAAACCTTCTTTTTTTGATTCTCATGCTCATCTTGATAAATCTATAGATTGGTCACCATTCTCTATAACACTATCTCTACTTCATTTGTTACTGTCACTTGATAAAGACTAGTTTCTTGCATCCTTTTACTGTATTTACTACATATTTTCTTGTCATTAAATGTTGTTCAACTATGACATCTTTGCTATACACTATGACTATGATTAAATGCTGCTCTTTTATGATATTAAATTGCTCATGCTTTTTATGTCATCATATGTTTCTCTTTCTATAAATTTTTTGCTGCTCTTATATGACATAATATGCTTGGTTATGACCTTTATCTTTGTGAAAGAAACAATGAAGAACTTATTACCATACTAAAACCATGATGATGTCTTTGTTGTATCTGCTTCCTTTCATACTAATGATGCACACCTTGTGATTATTTATATGAGAAATTTATCATTTATGATTTTCAATTCATTGCATTCTTAGATTTGACTATCCCAAATGATCAATTGCTTGAGCTCCTTCAAAACTTTATGATTTACTCCTTTAGATGTATATTTCCTTTTAAGCAATTATGAATGTGTTTCTTTCTCAAACCCCTTTCTAATGATAAGGGGTAGCACTTTGGGCTCAACCCTTGTGGGAGCCACATTTTAGACCACATGCTAAAATGTCAAACATGATGAACCAACAATGAAACATGTACTTGTATCTGGACAGTGAACAAACAAGTTAGATAAAAACAATGAAATTGAACATTCTTTTTGATGTTTTCCTTTGGATATTTTGGATTCAACTGTTCATTTTTCCTTTTTTGATTAGTTATAAAGTAGAAAGTATTTGCTTGATTAGAAATGTATGAGATTTGTATGGAACCCTTAGCTCTAACATCTCCTATTCTTGCATATTTCTTTCTTGGAGCAGCAACTGGACAACCTCAATGATGTTGGCATAAGCTCCAACAATGGGACTCGTCATTCACCAAGAAATGACAGGTCCCATATATGATTTTATGCTTCTTCCTTTCCTTGTAATTACTTGCTATTTTATTTCTGATAGAACAATTACTCCCATGACTTGTGTGGGATTACAGAAACATTGCTTTCAATAAATAAGCTATTTCATATCATGTAATGACTTGTGTATCTTCATTTGAACTTGTTTTCAGTTACATAATATGAAATAACTAAATAAAATTGTTTGAAGCATATGTTTTGTAATAATGATGAAATGATAGTTTTTTTACATACCTCGTTTCAAAACTGCCTTCCTTTTTCTGATAAACAACAATAACATATTCGAAACATAAAATGCAAAAAATAGTTTAGCTTCACAAAAATCCTCCTTTGAATGTCTGCTTTCTTAATGAAGTTTGTTTTGTTGATTTTTATGGATTGTTCAATAGTTCCACTCAAACTGTTGCATAATTCTAATAAATCATTTTTTTTTAAAAAACCTTCATTTAGAAAGCCGATGTTGATTAGATTATTTATACATCAATTTTTTTTCTACTCCATCAAACAAATGTTAGATAAAACTTTACTAATTTGAGTTGGAAGCTAAAAATTAGTAACAACATCACATTTTGTTCATTCTTCATCCCTCCTTTCCATTTCATTTCATTACAGGGTTTGATTACCAAAACAGGGTTTGACCAAGGAAAACCACTTTCCACTAACAAAAGAACAGTTTTCCCTCTCTTTAGTGTGTGATTTGCAGATCTAGGTCGAAGACACATTGAAGAACATGATTGGAAATAATTTTTCAAGGTTGTAAAGTTTTCCAAGTTATCACCTTGTTTAGAAGATCATTAAAAGGCACCTATAGAGTAGAATTTGATATTTCACATCCAGAAATCGAGTTGAGAAGATAGAGTAGAGATTGAAGAGCATATTCAGATCTTGATCCTCCAAAAAAGCCAAGAAGGACTAATACACCACTTTTGGCATATGAGTCCTAGTATAGTGGATTTTCTAGATTTCAAGAGTTCTAGATTGATCACTGCTAGATTCTTGTTCTTGACTAGAAACCCTAGTCCGGGACTAAATCACCCAACCTGGCATATGAGTCCCAACGTACATCAAGATAAACATTTTCAACATTTTAGAGTTTTTTTCAAGATTCTACGGGTTTCCAAGTGCACCTTTGTACTTTTCTAGTTTATTGTTCTAATTTACATTCATTTCTAGGTCATTTATTCAAGTCTTGCACATCATTAGGTTTTATCATTAGCTCTTGCATGTTACTAGTCTTTCCAAGCCCTAGCTTGGTGGTGAACCCTCTTCCAACCTTTAATCACACCCTAGGACAACCCTATTGCAGATCTCTTTCCCCTTTCCATCCTTGGATTGAGATCTCTAGGGTTTCCTCGAATAATATTTAGAGAAAAGTGTTGATCTATCTCCCAAACATAGAGTGACATTTTCAAAAAATCACTAAGAATTATTATTTTTATTAATATTTTAGCCCAAGATATTATAGTGGTATCTAATCCATCGACCTTGATAGCCAATGTGTTTAGAGTTAAAATTTGCACGCTTTAGTTTTATGCACTACAGTGATAGAGAAACCAAATATAATTTGAGGGAGATCAAGAAAAAAATTCATTCTATAGAGATATTTAAGAGACTAAATAATCTCCAAAGATTCAATTATAAAGAATAATAATATAGTAGAAAGAGAGATTAGAATGAACACAAAAAAACCTAATGGTCACTTGTTGAAAAGAAGTTTGATATGATGATTGATATGATAGAATAATTGATTCACAACATGGATAGTAATATGAATTTTCCTATATGTCCAATGGATGAAGAAAATGCTTTTGAGGGTAATAATATAGATGTCACTTGGAGCCACACAAAAAGGATTATTCTTTTTTTAGTTGCAAGACCCACTTGAACTACCTTTTTGAATAAGGAGATGTAGGCTCTAGATCTTGAAGACCAAAACTCATTATTTGATTATATTAAGTCTTGTCATGTAGAATAAAAATATTTCCTTGGGGAGATCCAAAGTGATAATTTACTCAACAATTACATGAATATGAAGAAGCTATGGAATGGTTCTAGACTCAAGCCTAGTTTGTACAAGTTTTAGAGAGATGTGTAGCAAGATTTGGAGAAGTTGAAACTCTTTCCCTATGATGGCTCTAATAGATTCTCATCCCATGAATGGGTATAGAAGCTAGAAACATACCTATGCCTTAGGTCAATGGCAAAACATTAAGTAATCAAGTTTTCCACTTTGCATTTGGAGGGTAATACACATGAGTGGTGGTACCATGGTTTGATCACTCAAGGTCATGGATCTATCACCTCTTATTGTAAATTTATTAAAATTTTAATTTAGAGGTTTTACTAAAAGGATCGTGAAGTTTATTTCATAGATTTGACTAAGCTCAAAAAGTGTGGTTTAGTGGACAACTATGTAATATAATTTTAGAGGTTGTTGGTAATGCTGCCAAACATCACAAAGAGAAGATTAAATATTCTCTTCATTGATGGGTTAAATGAATCTATCAAGGGGTTGGTTGAGGATTTTGAATTACTAATCCTACAAGAGGAAATCATGTAGACTTTGGTTTTGAAGACTTTCATGCAAAATAATGAGTTAAAAAACCTTCACTCCAAATAAGCCTTTTCAAAATAATGTACAAAAAACCAAGATTTTCCCATCAAGACCAAAAATTGAGGTGTGGAATGAATTGAGGAAAAAGCTTTGGTTCAGTTGCAAGGGGCCAAGGCCACCTAGACATAAATTTCATGGGAAATGACAAGTGAATTAAATTGATCTGTAAGTTCTGGATATGAATTAGGATTTGATAAACCTAAATTATAGATTGAAGAAGAACTCAAACAAGAAATTAAAATAGAAGATCAACCAAAAGAGGAAGGGGATAATTCAAGAGATACTCTTTTCATGATCTTAGGTACTCCAAGATACAACTCATTTAACATCTATGAAGTCATGCAAGGTCAAAGGGTGATTGTATTCATAGACACTAGTTCCAATCATAAATCCATTGATGATACATTGGTGACCAGGCAAGGCCTCAAGAAAAATGAAGGATTCATTATTATGGTGGTTGATGGTTTCACCATATTATATAATACAAGTATCTACTAGTTGAATCGTGACTTGAGAGGATATGGTATGAGGATTACTTATTTGTTGTTAGCATAGGATACACAAATATTTATTTTGGATTTTGGGCTAATTTGGGTTCGGATTCATTGTCACATGTTGTCTCCTTTCTCGATCCCTATTTGCTGCGATATTTTCATTACTATGATGGTAGGGTTTTTGTCCTCTCACAACGGCTCACCACCTTTTCTCATGTCTCATGCTAATTACATTTACTTTGTGGTGACTTTGTTTTTTTGCTTGACTTCAGTCTCCATTTTTGTGAACTCTATTTTCTTCACGCCTTGATCTCTCTAATCCTGATCCTCAAGAATTTTGTCATGTACTCTTCTGCTCTGAATTGCAGATTTTGAAATGTAATTTCCTTTATATCAATAAAAGTTCAGCGGCTTTTCCATTTTTTTTTAATAAAAAATTATATAGGTATCTAGTGGTTTCACTCATTAGGAGAGATAAAAAAAAAAATTCCAAATAATGGAAATAAAGTTTTAGTTAGATTGAAAATAAGTGGTATGATGGGGAATGATAAAAATAAAGAACCAAAGATCATATTGGCTAAGTGAAGGGAGAGTATTTTTCATCATGAGTAGGCTATATGGATAGCTTAGTGTTTGGTGATTGTAAAAAGAAAATTAAAGGAAAAAAAGGCATATCATGTGGATGTACATAGAATCTTGGGCAAGCATAGCAAAGTATTCAACAATATTCCTCTAGGGAGACTGCTAGACAAAGGATTTGAGCATGTCATTGAGGTTAAGGAGGGAATGAAACCTATCATAACTACTCCCTATCACCACCCTAGGATATATAAGGAGAAAATTAAAAAAACCATTAATGAATTTCAAGAAATAGGGCGCATTGGACCTAACTCAAGTCCCTTTTCTTTCTCTATGTTTTTGGTAAGAATGAAAGATGACACAATGCAAATGTGCATTGATTACAAAACACTAAACAAGAAGACCATCGAGAGATGATATCCCATTCCTATGATTGATGAATTGATATATGAACTTCATAGAGTACTATGTTTCTCATAAGTAGATAAAAGATTAGAATACCATTTGATCATAGTCTGAGAGGAGGATACTCAAAGATGAATTTTCGGTGTAACTATAGGAAATATAATTTTCTAGTCATGTTGTTTTGTTTGACAATTACTCCAAATAATTTCTAGTCATCCATGAATCATACTTTTTGCAAGCAATTGAGAATTATTTTCCTTGTTTTATTTGATGAAATCTTGATCTAAAATAATTTAGAAGCACAAATTTTGTTTCTCAAGGAATCAAAGTGTGAATTCGTTATGATAGATATCTTGCATCAAGGTATGTTTAGGGAGATGGGGGACCAAAAGGGGGTCTTAAGTGGCCAATTTTTTTCTTTCTAAAATCAGGAAAGATTGATCTTAGATGAGAAATTAAATATAGTTATGCTTAAAATTTTATGTCGCAACAAAAACAAGATTCATAGTGCTCTAAATCTACTTTTTAAACTACTATTGTTTTTGAAACTAGTGGATGTTAAGGGGTTAAAAAAGGGGGAGCACACAAAGTTCTCATGTTTCTGTAAAAAAAATAACATAGTGTTCGGTGTGGTCCGTCTAAAATGTTACCTTTTTAAAATATTTTAAAATTGATTTAGTGAGAAATTAGCTAACACCATGTAGTTTATGCCTTTTTTTTTTCTAATTTTCAATTAATATATAATTTATACTAATTTTCAAAGTGGAAACATCTTGAAAAATAGAAAATTGAGCATGATCCCCCCTAAATTTTTTGGAAACTAATCAAAAATCATTTTTTTAATGTGCAAAGAATAGAATTGAGTTTGTAAACATATAATTTGTTTCAAATTTCAATGAATAGGTAAAAAATGAGACCAAAATTTATCTTACATAGGTTTTTGACAAAAAATGGAGACACTAGCAAAAGAAATTAAAGATCAAAAACTTAAAATATATGAAATGTGAAAACAATTATATGGTTAGAAATCTAAAAAAGAGATCATTGTTACTACACCATTTTTTTACTTGACATTGAAATATGTGCAAAATTGATAGGGAACACGTTGAGATTGTGTCAATGTTTTTATAATTTGCAAAAAAATCTTTGGATGTTGAAATGCCAGTCCAACCCTTTGGGTTGGAAGCCCAAGGTAAATCAACCCTAAGGGTTGGAAATTCCCAAGGTAGACAATAATGTGAGTGCATTATAATGCAATCACATTTTTGTGAAGAAAAAAATAGATTACAAGAATGCGAGCGTGATCTAATGCACTCATATTTTTGTGAAGAAAATCTCTCTTTCTATTTCTCTTCTTGTGAGACTATATGCCTAAAATAAAAATTTAAGTATAGGTGACATTTATATGGACATTTACTTTCTTATACTTTAATTTATATTTCATGTATATATAGTTTCAAGATGTTTGAGAATGGTTTCATATCTCTAAGAAATATAATATAGATTCTAAGTTTTTGAAGATCTTATCATTTTTGGGCTTAGTCAAAATTCAATAATCATCAAGTCAAATTTTAGTAATTAGTAGGTTCCTATCATCTTTCTCTCTCTATCTCACTCTTTTTATATCCCTTACGCTCTATACCTCTCTCTCTCTCTCTCTCTCTCTCCCTATATCCATCCATTTCTCTACCTCTCTCTCTCTCTCTATCTGGCTCTCTCTCTCTCACACACTCAAGAACTACCCCTCTACATCTTTTCCTTCTCGGGTGTGTGCAAGAAGTCAAGTCCACAAAAGTGGAAGTGTTTTCCTTGATTTTCATAATTTGTCTCATTTGACCTAAACATTTGAAGCACTTAAAGATTGAATCTTTAAACAAAGTCAGTAATATGAATGTAGTACTCCAAGTCTAGTTTCTAAATATTTTTAAAAAAATTTGATTCGTAAATATGATTTTATTGATTTCTAAAAGGATGTTACATTGCAATCCATATACTATCAAAATTCCCAAACCAACCTTAGAATCATCCAACAAACTACCCCAACCAAACACAACTAGCATTCATACATACCAAAAAAACCGAACCACCGTTCACTAGACAACCCCAAACATGTATTTTCATCCAAGCAACCAGAGAGACTTATAGAAAACACAAAAAAAAAACATCAAAACACAACACTAAAACCCTATTATACCAGTTATTCCTCCATTAGCATGCCCTCTGCAAGCAAGAGATACCTGAATATTCAATGCCAATCCACCCCTCCAAATGGCTCCAAGAAAAAGTGATGTTTTAGGAAGATCAACCCACACCGAGCTCGGTCACGGTGCCTCCTCAGTGCCTTGCCTTTAATATCCAAGATGAAGGGATATTGCTTGAACCTCACACAAGGAAGAAGAGCACAATGCAAGTCTTGAGGTTGAGGGATTCCCACACCCAATTCAGCCATAATCACCACATCCATGACACCCTCTAACAAATTTTCCCAAACCAACTTCCACGCCATGAGAAAAACCATTTCTTTCAGCACCTCCAAGTCCAAGAGCACAATAAGAAAATGAGCCGCCATATCTGCATTCATCCACCAGTGCTATGCTAAATTCATGAACTCCACTCTTAGTAGCAACTCCATCGCCCCCAAAACTAATTCATCCCAGTCTCTAAGCATCGATTTTAGCCGCCCATGCCAATTCTCCCATAGAAAGCCCAAAACTTTCTAGTAGAAAGTAGACACACTAACGTCTCCATCTTTTTTGGTGAAGAAATGAGGAGCGTTGAGGTTAATAAAGGAAAATAATACCTCAACTAGTTTTGGCATCCCATCAACTTCAAGCTCCAGCTTGTCCCCATCCTTCTACGAGACATAACATTAATGAAGCCGAATGAAAGAATCTTGAACTCCCACCACCTTCCCTTCATTAATCACCCTTTGTCGCCATCCTGCTTCACCGTGCTAGCCAAGACCATGTCACCAGCCACATCCCACGATGACACCAATTCCAAAACCACCCACTTGGCAGCCGTGGGGTAAATATTTAATTTATTTTAATACCCAAATGATACAAAATTATTTTCAATAGGCATGTCTAAAAACCACTATTTAAAAGTCACTTTTTTTACCATACCATGCACATGTATGTAATCCATATTTTGACCTAAATAATTGTATTTTTCTGAATGCTTTTGGGAAAAGATCTATAATACATTGAAGAATGCACATGATATTTTTTTATAATTTGTTTTTTGAAATTTTTATTGGCCATAATTGTTGTTTTGAAAATTCCTCATGTACGTCATGCATAAGATGACCTAAACTTATCATTTTTATTTTTTTTCAAATTGAAAAGAATTTTCTGAAGAATGTGCACATATAATTTTTTTTCAAAATTTTTTTAATAATTTTTTTATTAAAATACTAAAAAACCTTTATATTTCAAGCTTATGGACTAGTCTTATCAAAAAATATTTAAAAAATAGAAACAATAATCCAATTGTAAAAAGAATTACATATTTGGAATCTACTTAATCTCATCTACAATGGATTTTAATTTCATCAAAAAATTCTACAAAAAACATCTTCAGACATATGTCCAAAGTCACTTTTTTCTACTAACACTGGCATAGCCTTGAAATTGCAAGCCAAAGCAGGTCCAAAGCTAAGGGCTAACTCCCCAAGCCTTTTTTTTGACCCAAAACCCATAGCAAAAATTAGGCCAAAAATTGAAATTTTTAGAAATGGGGTCCCTTTTGGGTTTTTTTTTTAAAATTTTAAGCCTTTATGAAATAGGATCCCATTTTGTACAAAACGGGACCCCATTTCTAAAAAATGGAGAAATAGGGTCCTCCCATTTATGGCTTGGTGTCTCGAAGTGAAATGTGATCTCATTTTTGGCCCAGGGTCCCGAAGCGAAATGGGATCATGCTTGCTTTAGAATAACTAGATCTCATTTAGTTTTGCCCAATTTTAGGTTTTTTCTAAGTCCAAAACTTCCACTAGAAGTGGACTCATCTTCTTGAATTTATACCCCCCCCTCTCTCCGTCTCTCTCCTTCCTCTCTATAAAGTCACTTATACTTAAATGTTTATTTCATGTATAATATTTCTTTCTCTATCTAATCTATCATGTTTATTTAAATGTTTTCTTCACATAAATGTGAGTATGTTTTATTATAATGTGCTTGTGTTATGTCTATTTTGGTCCCCCATATTTTGCATTTACCCATCAAGTTCAGATTATCAACACAAAGGGAGTGCAAGTGGACATGGAGAAGATCAAGGTGATTCAAGATTGGCCTCCGCCAAGGACCTTGACACAACTGCAAGGATTATTCAACCTTTTTAACTATTGCAAATTCCTTGTTAATGATTTCTCATGACTAGTCACAACCTTAATTGATCTAACAAAGAAAGGAGATTTCACATGGACTAAGGATGCAGAATGAGAATTTTAAATACTAAAAGAGGTAATGCTCTTGCTTCTTGTGTTAGCAATTATAGATTTTACTTTTTCTTTCACACTAGAATGTGATGAATTAGGAGAATGAATTGGAGTCATGCTTATGCAGTAAAACCAATTATTTATTTTTAATAGTAAAAAAATTTAGAGAGTTAAAAATGAATTATCCATCTATCATAAATTAATGTTGGCTATCATACACACATTGGTCAAATTTAGGCAATACTTAATGGGGACAATTTGTAATAAAAAATAAACACAATAGTTTGAGATATTTTCTTAATCAAAGGGACCTAAATATATGGAAATAAAAGCTGTGTGTGAGAAAACTATAAATGTATTATTTTGATATAGAGTACATCAAAGGGAAGAAGAATGTTTTTGTTGATACATTATATAAAAGGTAGAATTCATATTTCATTTCTCATCTAATAAAATCATATATCAGAGTATTCTAAGAATGTGTTCATAGATGATGTGTTGGAAGGGAAGTTGTTGGATGACAAATACACCATTTGTAATCAACTCATTCTCTATAGGGGAATAGTCTCCTTAGCATCAAAGTTAAGGATGAAGGGAAATATTTTAGAGGTAGTTCATGATACTCCCTTGCAAGGACATGTTGGGTATTTCAAGACCTACAAATAGATCAAATAAAGATTAACATGGAAGAGAATTAAAGATTCAATGTCCTCACCCATATCAAATAATGTACCATTTATCAAAATAATAAAATGGAATATATATTTCTAGAAGGTATTTTGTTGCCCTTACCCATCCCAAAGTAGAAATGGGAAAGTGTCTTGATGGATTTCATCACGAGACTTCCTAAATTTCTAGATAAGGACTATATATTTTTTTTTATGGATAGACTGCCAAAGTTTCACATTTCTTTTAGATCTCTTCAAATTTTATGGTGCCACAAGCAGTTGATCTATTCTTCAATAAAGCGATGAAACTCCATGGACTACCCAAGAGCATGATGAGTGATAGAGATAGTCACTTTATGAGTTTTTCTAGCAAGAGCTCTTCCTTTTGGTGGAAATTGAACTCACACATAGCACCAACTACCACCCATAAATAGATGAATAGACAAAAATATGAACAAATGGGTGGACTTGGCTATTTAAGAAATTTTATTGTTGTTCAATAGAAGAATTGGATCAAGTGGATCTACTTAGGGGATCAATACTGCAAAACCACCTACCACATTTTAATCAAAATAAAGTAATTCATGGCCTTTTATAGGTATGGGGCTCAAAAATTTATTGATCTCATTTTTATAGTTTGGTAGTAGGAGCAAGTGATGTGGATCAAATAGAGCTAATATATTTTAAAGTCACTTAAGAATAATATCCAATATGCTTAAAACCAAAAGATGTATATAGACAATCATACGATCAAGAGAAAATTTAAGATTGGAGACATGGTTTTTATAACATTGCATCCATACAAGACCTTCCTTGAAGGAAAGTAGGTCAAAAAAAGGTTAATTTTTGTTTTTACTAGCCTTATATAATTCTAATAAGGATTGTTGAATTGGATTATGAGTTGAAATTACCAGAGGGAAGTAAGATAAATAATATTTTTCACTTGTATTTCCTCAAAAAGGCCTTAAGGAAAACATATATAATCCATGGTAGTCATGGATGCAAGGGAGAGTAAGCTAAGAAATAGAAGCACCAAGAGACCTACTTGATTCAATGGAAAGCTATTTTGATGGATGATGCAATGTGGGAAGGACCACATATATTAGAACACCATAACCTATAATTTCTTGAGGATAAGTAATTTTGAGGAGGTGAAACTTGTCATGTCCCATTTCTAGTCAATCTAAGTCTATACATATTAGGTCTATACTTGTGTCTTCCTTGATTTTGTTTGTTGTATATTTTCATTTCCTATGTATGATTTTTCTTCCAAATCCACTCTTCCTTTCTCCTTTTCATAATTTTGGACTTTCCCTTACCGGAATGCCCATTTATTAACCCCTCACAAATCATCCTAAATTTTGAGTCTTTTAATATAGCTAACGTTTACTTCCCAATATTGTTTTCTATGCTTTTGTTCCCCTCTTAACTTCCTAGCATATGTTGCATTGTTTTTGGTAGTCATTTTCTAGTAACATTAATTTCAAAGTGGAATATTTTCCACCCATTATAATTTTTCAAATATTAATCTATAGGTGTACATGATGACCAACCTATTATATTTATGGAGGATATAAAAGAGTAAATGTTTCCATCTTGGATCATCATCTACAATTAATATATTTCCTTTCAAAATCCATTTTTCTCATGTGTTTAGTGTGGAAATCCTAGGAAAAAACCCTAGTGATTGTAGCGGAAAATCTCATATAGAGTTCACATTTGAACTTCATTAGATGCAAACAACAACATTGTACTAATCCAATTCACCATTGTTATCTGTATGCACTGCTACTATTATGGATTTATTTGAGTGTAATATAGTTATTATTTTGATAGGGAAGAGAGAGGGAATTATATATATATATATATATATATATATATATATATATATATATATTTATTCTAGTGAGAATATCAAGTGTAAGGTTTCTATTGTTGATTATATTGTAATAAAATTGTTGATGTATAAATAGTAATTTAAATCTGAGTTTTCTAACATTTGATTAGATATTAGGGATCAATAGTGTTGTTCTTCAACTAATAAGTGTTTGTGGAAGGTTAATAATTAGACTTTCATTTTTTTGGCTTGAAATTTCACATTTGTGACCATTATGTCAAAATTTAACACATTAATGTAATATAGAAGGTATGAAACACATAGCATGTAATTGTGAGCAACCTAATAAAATATTTACATATCTAGATTAAAATTTAAAAAGAATATTGATGCATATGTTCAAGTTAGATCCCTTGTCAACCAAGGGAAATTTAATATTTAATTTACCACATCTCACCAAATATATGTAAAGGAAAATATTAATTGATAGTTGATTCATGTGGTACTTATTTTTCATTGAATTTGAAATATTTAATATTATTTATATTCAAATATTCTATCAAAAAAGTCACTAATTACTAACTAGCATAAGAATTCAATTGAATCTTTTCTAAATATTTTGTTTGATATCTTTATACAAAGGTGATGTACAAATAAAATGCCAAAGATAAGGCCATTGTTTCTAAGAGTTGTTGATGAACTCGAGCACCCAGGATCACCTGCAAAACCAAGATAAACCTTCCACACGAGAGCAACAAGAGATAAAATGCAGGAATATAGTGCAATAACAAAATGATGTTATATCACACACTAAATGATACAATATGCCTCAACTCTCCCTTGAATTGATTGAGTTAATATGAACTCATCTAGACTAGATAGGAGCTAGATTTGAACTTGATAAGAGGGAGAGGTGAGTGCAGAATATATAGTAGAATATGGGCAAATAATTCCAAGAGGGGTAATAACTCCCAAATAACCAAATTAGGTGGGAGTTATGCCTACTTGGAAAATGCCAAATAGGTGGCATAACCTACTCAGAAAGAGACAGATGAGTGGTTTTGTGAGGTGGCATATAAGGCCAAAGGAGGGTGTGAAACTCAACCACCCAAATGTGAGTGGGAGCAACACATGTAATCGATGGATTATGCCACGTGTCCTCACATGAACCACATCTCCTATAACCTAAGGTATGCTTAATAATGTGTAGGAAAAATACATTAAAATCCTACACTAACACTCCCCTTAAGCATAGCTTAGTGGCTGAAAGGATGAATAATGCAAAGATGGGTCCCGATGCAAGGCCATGTTAGGGTAACGGCGTATTATATGCAATGCACCCTCACAAATAGAGAAAAGGAGAAACCCAGCTGGGACAAAACTCCTCCCCAAAAGAGAGATGAAATACAAAATATAAATACTCCCAATGAAGAATGAGAAGGTCAAAAACCCCATGTGAGGAAAGACTTCCCCATAAGAGAGAAGTGAAGAGAGACAAGGCTCTCCTCAATGTTGAGTCTCCTGGTAAGAATGGTGAAGCCCCATTGACGTCAAGATGATCCAGATCGCCATCAATATTCCTCCTTAGGAAGAAATAAAACCAAGGGATCTATGAGATATCTTCCCATTCCCTCGAAAAGGAATATGAAGGAAGAATGTATGATGTCTCTGAATTTTGCTCAAGTGTCCCCATCTCAATGCTGAAAGCTGTCACCATCAGATCAGGTGTTCTAGGCCACACTGCAGAAGATGACAATCTAGAACCTAGTGGAGATGGATGTAGAACAAAATCTAAAGAAAAAGATATCTCCTCTAAAGACAAGTGTGCCTCCTCCAAATGCTGCTCAAAAGTATCCACAATCACGCCAAATTGTGATGAATGATCATGTGGAGAATGAACAAGAGGATCCAACAATTCCTCCACAACAATTGAAGAAGAATCAACTTCATCAAAGAGAAGATGAATGTCATCAATAGTGTCTCCCAAGTCTGAAATATGAGACTCCATAAATAAACCTGCAATGTCTATCAAGTAGTCATCCCAAGTAGCTATATCTAGAAGACAATGTGTATCCTGCTGCACTGAATCACAAGAAGCCATGAATGTAGCAACACAAGTATCTTCAGATGCAATAGTAAATGAGGATGTGATCTCAATAGGAGGAGGAGAAGCAAGAAGAGAAGTCTCTTTGTCAACTAGACATTCAAGACATTTATTATCCTCAAGCTCCTCTAAAGTATCATCATCATAGGGTATATTATCAGCATCATCAAGGGGAATTAAACAATCTGCAATAGGATCATCTGGGAATGGAGAGATATGATGGTCTCCAAAAATATCCCAAATCTTGGTCCAAAGTGTGTGTGGGCACTCAATATGTGAGATCTCCACATAAATATCAACACCAATATATGTACCAATTAATCCTATAATGTGATCATTATTATTACCCCAAACTGATTGCTTCCAAGGTGTGTCTGGTTCAGGTATGAGCCCATAAAGGTATGGCAAGAGCTTAAGCCACCTGAGATGTGTCAGGATTCCATTCTTCCAAGACTCATAATTATCCTTATTCAACATTACCACAGAAGGATGAATAGAAAAACCCATGATACCTCCTTAACTGGTCAACACAAAAGAATCAACTACAAGATTACCCCCAAAAATTCACTCAATCATGACCCCCGCAGAAAAATATAATGGTGGCACTTTATAATTAGTGCATTTACAATTCTGGAGTTATTTTCCAGAGTTTTTCAAGTGTCCAAAATGGACTCAAATACTGAAAGTACAATTAAATCTCAAAATTAGAACCTCAAAATAGTACCAATGTATAGTTCTCAAAAAACTATCAACTTTCAAAACAAGAATCACCTCGATCCGAGGTCATATGTGAAAGTTATAGCCATTTGAAGTTCCAAAAATGAGAACTGTCCTTCAGATCTGCTGATAAAACTGATTTTCTGGAAAATTCAGATCACTTGAGCAAAAATGGATCATACCACTACAAATCCTGCGAAATTCTAACCCAAATAAAAAAAAAATTCTCTGAAAAAGGAGCTCGTATGACTGAATTATGGCCCTCCAAAGATTGACTACAAAATCAAAAATGCAATTGGAGAGGGGGTCTGCTGAAATGTTCCAATTTAATTTCTGAAAAATATACAACCTGTGTGCAGAAACTAGCAATGACCCAGATAATTTTTTTCTGCTATAAACAAAACCCAGATGGCGGATTTTTTTTAAAATATACAGAAAATATGGATCTAGTGTAAAAAAAACGCCTTTAGCACCATAAAACGACCCCAACAACCAAAAAACAGCATGAAAAGGTAGAATCAGCTACTTAAGACAAGTAAAGGCATGCTGCAACCTGCAATACTGATTTAAAACTCACAAATCTCTCAAATTTGAGAAGGGGCTTGCAGATCTGACGCTCTGATACCATGTAAGAGTTGTTGATGAACTCGAGCACCCAGGATCACCTACAAAACCAAGATAAACCTTCCACATGAGAGCAGCAAGAGATAAAATGCAGGAATATAGTGCAATAACAAAATGATGTTATTATCACACACTAAATGATACAATATGCCTCAACTCTCCCTTGAATTGATTGAGTTAACATGAACTCATCTAGACTAGATAGGAGCTAGATCTGAACTTGATAAGAGGGAGAGGTGAGTGCAGAATATATAGTAGAATATGTGCAAATAATTCCAAGAGGGGTAATAACTCCCAAATAACCAAATTAGGTGGGAGTTATGCCTACTTGGAAAATGCCAAATAGGTGGCATAACCTACTCAAAAAGAGACAGATGAGTGGTTTTGTGAGGTGGCATATAAGGCCAAAAGAGGGTGTGAACCTCAACCACCCAAGTGTGAGTGGGAGCAACACATGTAATCGATGGATTATGCCACGTGTCCTCACATGAACCACATCTCCTATAACCTAAGGTATGCTTAATAATGTGTAGGAAAAATAATATCAAAAAACCCTACACTAACACCCCCCCTTAAGCATAGCTTAGGTGGGTGAAAGGATGAAATAATGCAAAGATGGGTCCTGGCTACAAGGCCATGTAAGGTACCCATGTACAATGATGAAACCTCTCAAAACATGAGAAAGAGAAAACCCGTAGGAAAAAAACTATCCCCCAAGAGAGAAGAAGAGAGACCATACAGTCCCCCAATGTAGAATCTCCTGCATTGTTGGTGAATGCTCGACACAAGAAGTTGAAGATGATCCAAGATCGTTGAACACTATTTCTGCACTTAGGAAGAAAGAAAACCAAGGATGTATGCAAAATATCTTCCCATTCCTGAAAGGAATATGAAGGAAGAATGTATGATGTCTCTGAATTCTGTTCAGGTGTCCCCATGTCGATGTTAAAAGTTGTCACCATCAAATCAAGTGTTCTAGGCCACATTGCAAAAGATGACAATCCAGAACCTAGTGGAGATGGATGTAGAACAAAATATGAAGAAAAAGATATCTCCTCTGAAGACAAATGTGCCTCCTCCAAATGCTGCTCAAAAGTATCCACAATCACACCAAATTGTGATGAATGATCATGTGGAGAATGAACAAGAGGATCCAAAGGTTCCTCCACAACAAATGAAGAAGAATCAACTTCATCAAAGAGATGGATGTCATGAATAGTGTCTCCCAGGTTTGAAACATGAGACTCCATAAATAAACTTGTAATGTATGTCAAGTAGTCATCCCAAGTAGCTATATTAGGAAGACAATGTGTATCCTGTTGTACTGAATCACAAGAAGCCATGAATGTAGCAACACAAGTATCTCCAGATGCAACAGTAAATGGAGGAGAAGGACTGAAAGGCTCGAGAACTGGATCACATGTGAGAATGTCCAAGTTCAAGTAGCCAAAGTTCTCCTCAAAATCAAAGTTCACACTAGGAGTGTGATCAACAACCAAAGGATCAGAACCATCATCAGGTGAAAAGTCTGAAAAGGTATACAACCAAGATGCATGATCAACCACCCCAGTAGCAAGTATCTCTCTGCTCTCCAAGTCTTTGATGATAACTGAATCAGGTGTGAATTCAACAGTCTTCCATGTTCCACCATGAGTGATCTAATAGATGGAAAGAAGATTGTTTGAAAGATGAGGTACACACAAAACATCATTGAAAGTGCCATCCCCAATATCAATATATCCTTTCCCAATTACATCCATGTATGTATTGTTTCCCATTAGAATAGGTGGCATAACACAAGGCTCAAAAGAAGAGAACATAGACTGTGTAGAAGCCATATGATGAGAAGCTCCAGAATCTAGGAGCCATCTTCCTGATCCAAGACCTGTAGAAGCACAAAGAGCTTTACCTTTTGATTTTTTTGCCCTTGTAGTATGGTCTTTTTCCTTATCAAATTCTAACTATTTTGAATTTTTGGAATTAGAAGAAGAAGTTGAATCAACCATTAGAGAAGGAAAACTGATGTTGTTCTTTTCTAAAATATTCAACTCATCAATTTGTTTTAAGTAACATTGATGTTCATCATGCCCAGGTTTCTTGCAATATGCACAAATGAGCTTCTCCTTCTTAGATGAATCCTCTTTTGAAGAGAATTTAGAGTCTGCTTTAGAAGTAGATGAATATTTATCTGAATCTTTCTTTCTATCACCTTGGTTCTGTTGTTTCTTGTTTTTCTTATTAGTGCCTTGTTTTGCAGTCAAGGCTTGAGACTTGGAAGATTTAATAATGCCCATTTGAATCAATTTATCTTGCTCCTTTGTGAGATCAGTTGCGAACTCACTTAGGGAAGGCATAGTAGATCCTTTTCCTAAGGCTCTTTTCATTGCATGAAATGTAGAAACAAACATTGCATAATCAGGACCAAGTTTTGAAATAATACTTAAAATCAACTATGAGTCATCCTTTTTAACTCCACATTGCTCCAACTGCAATCTTATGGCATTCAATTTAGTAAAAAAATCCTGAATGTTGTCAAAATTGCATGGGCTCAATCCTATGAGCTCGTTCTCCAATGAATGTGTTCTCAAATCATTTTGTTTACCAAAGAGAGTATTCAAAGTATTCCACACTTCATTTGGTGATTTTTCAGACATAATATGAAAGCATAGATCAGGAGATACAGCCATGCATAAGGTGCCAAAAGCTTCATCACACTTATTGAACCATTTAGGCTTATCTTCATCTTTTGTAGGTTCCTTATCGATACCCATTGTTATTCTATACAATTTTAACTTTCTTAAGTGAATTTCCATTTCATTTTTCCACTCAAAGTAATTGTATGGTGTGAGTAGAGGAACCGTTTTATCCATTTTCAATTGTTGTTGCAATGTGAGAAAAAAAATGCAAGAAGAGACACACAGAGACACCCCCCTTTTTCACTCAATAAAGAATTCCCCCCAACAAAAAATGATTTGGAACTTTATAAATTAGTGTGTTTACAATGCTGAAGTTGTTTTCTAGAGTTTTTCAATGTCCAAAATTGGACCCAAATACTAAAAGTATAAAATAATCTCAAAATCAGAACCTCAAAATAGCACCAATGTGTAGTGCTCAGAAAAATATCAACTTTCAAAAAAAGAATCACCTCGATCCGAGGTCATATGTGAAAGTTATAGCCTTTTGAACTTTCGAAGCTTGAGGGTGTCCTTAGGGATGCTGCGGTAAAGGCTAGTTTCAAAAGATTCAGGATCCATGAGAAAAAATGGATCCTGTTGCGAAGCGCAAAGATTCTGCCCCAGTAAAAAATGCTCTAAAAAAAGAGCTCATATGACTGAATTATAGCCCTCCAAAGATTGATTGCAAAATAAAAAATGCAATTGGAGTGGGGGTCTGCTGAAATGTTCTGGTTTAGTTTCTGCAAAATATGTAACCTGTATACAGAAACTAGCAACAACTCAGATGGGTTTTTTCTGCTGCGAACAAAACCTAGATGGCGGATTTTCTTTAAAATATACAAAAAATGTGGATCTAGTGTAAAACAAACGCCTTTAGCAACATAAAACGACCCCAACAACCAAAAAATGACATGAAAAGGTAGAATCAGCTACTTAAGACAAGAAAAGGCATGTTGCAACCTGCAATACTGGTTAAAACACTCACAAATCTCTCAAATTTGAGAAGGGGCTTGCAGATCTGACACTCTGATACCATGTAAGAGTTGATGAACTCGAGCACCCAGGATCACTTGCAAAACCAAGATAAGCCTTCCACATGAGAGCAGCAAGAGATAAAATTTTGGAATATAGTGCAATAAAAAAATGATGTTATTATCACACACTAAATGATACAATATGCCTCAACTCTCCCTTGAATTGATCGAGTTGATATGAGTTCATCTGGACTAGATAGGAGGGAGAGGTGAGTGCAGAATATATAGTAGAATATGTGAAAATAATTCCAAGAGGGGCAATAACTCCCAAATAACCAAATTAGGTGGGAGTTATGCCTACTTGGAAAATTCCAAACATGTGCATAACCTACTTAGAAAGAGACAGATGAGTGGTTTTGTGAGGTGGCATATAAAGCCAAAAGAGGGTGTGAAACTCAACCACCCAAGTGTAAGTGGGAGCAACACATGTAATCAATGGATTATGCCACGTGTCCTCACATGAACCACATCTCCTATAACCTAAGGTATGCTTAATAATGTGTAGGAAAAATAATATCAAAAAAACCTACACTAACAATTGGTCATTATTTAAGCTAGAAAAAGTTTTATTTGGGATGGGTATGCAAAAAAAATGGAATTGTTAATTCTATTATACATGTTATCATTTCACACTTATAGAGAACTAAATGCTTAGCAATGTTTACTTTCTTATATTCATGTAGAAATTATAATTTCAAAGCTTTACTCTAACATATTCTTCTAGATTGATTCATTTTCTTGTCAACTACAAGTAATGTTAAATACTATTGAGAAAGTTTCTTATCAATTGGAGTATATAAATTTATAATCAGCCAGCTCCAAGTTAACCAAAATATTGTAAATAAAAGAATAATATATACAAAAGTATCTTTATAGTTTTTATAATTAGTTTGTAATATAATTTTATGTAATCAACTCATTGTACATGTGGATTTTGTCTTCTCTTGTATTGTTATTTTTATAATCTTTCTTGTTTAGTCGTAAACAATTCTTTTATGAACTTTGGTCTTAGCACCCTTCACAAGTACATTTTTTTAATTGCAACCAACCTTATTTAATTTATTTTTTAAATGGGAAGCACTCCTAACCAATCTTATTTATCTCAAATTACCATTTTTATCTTCCATGCCATCAATAATAGTCACTCACCCTTTTTTGATATGTTAGTAAGGTACTTAAATGATTTCCCTATATATTTAGTATCTAAGAATACTATTGTCTTCTCTCATTGAGAACCATCCATTTACATTGACTTCTAGGCTAAAGCAAGCATTTCATAGATTATGATTGTGGGTGGGGTTGGCATCCATTCATTTTTTATTATTTACCAAAAATATCTTGGAAGCACTTTGTGGTGCTTGCCCATTTCTCATAAATGTCATTCAATAATGAAGAGTGCTATATTTTAATATTAATATATCAACAATATAATACACAATTATATAAAAGGAAAGTGGAATGGAATCACATCTTAAAAAGTCTATGAAAAATCCAATAAAGAAAAAAAAAACATGATTAAATTGTTAAACCATTATGGTTATGTTATCAAGAGATGTAGGGGGATCAAAATCAAGTGGTCCCCCACACATTTAAGAGATCTTGTGATGGGTTCATTGTAATCCTCATCATTTAATTTATCAATCCAAGGCGGTGTCCATGGTTGTATGCAAAAGAGAAAGTAGAAAACTTGTTTGGCAATCTATTCTACTTGCAAAAATAAATCTTATTTGCATGAAAGGAAAGTTGCATGAAACAAAACTAATCTAAGGAGCACTTGCAAGAATTGAAAAGGCTAAACTACTTCACACTTGCTAGAAATGAAAAGCTTTCTTGAATTCAAATTTACTCTTAGAAAGTTGGAAATACATTACTGGAAATGAAACTAAAACTATCCTATTTCCTCAGGCTAAAACAAGCCTTTCTAATCCGCTCCTTTTGATCAAATGATTACAATGTATTTATAGAATTCATATTCTATATCTATCCAACCAATCCACTAAAAATGTGGATCCAAGATCCTATTTTTGAGGGGTTGTTTACAAAACTCTAAAAAACTAAAGTTGTTGTCCTCCATCATGCCACTTTTGTCTCAGTCATTTTTTGTCATGTACTACTCCTTCCTTGCTACAAATCACACCAAATGCTCAAAAAAAAATTATCCATTCAAATCTACTTTCCAGATCATTTTGAATTTTGAATTTCGTTGAGAAATGAGGGAGATATAGCTATTTTACTGAGACTATGTTTTTCACAATTTCTGGGCGCCTAATTTTTAGGGAACCTTCAGTTCTCCACGTGAATGAAGGGATTTTTCTCCTTTTTTCTTGCCGAAATATTTTTTGATTATCTTGAAGAACATCCCACTATCATTAATGACACTTAATTGCTTTGATAAGTTGAGTTATTGAAAGATAATGTGGCAAAAGAGATCTTCATGAACTGTCATGAACTACATGCTTATCCACCAATTTAGGAGTGATTGATGCTCATTAATTTTGCAATAATATTGTAATGTTTTGGAAGTTTGGAGTCTTCTTTATCTTCCCATAATGCCATCAAAGCCTTTTCTAGAGTTGATATCTAGAGCTCTTAGCTACAAGTGTTTGTAGCTTCATCTTACCATGAGTTATTTAATAACTCATTTATCTACATTATATCATTTTAAACACTTCATGGAGACATATTAGAGGTAATTTGGATCATATTTAATTACTAAAAATAAATCAAATATTTACTTTATATTCTACTTTAAACAAGCTAAAGAACTTTCAATTATTACTCAAATTCACTTTAACACTAATGCATTAAGAAGAAATAGATGATTTTCTTTGATAAAATATGAGACAATTTATGGTCTCATCATCTTGGTTGTCAACAATGGGCTCCCATCCCATGATATAATTTTCCTGATCTTTGTTTTCATCTTGTTTATTAGTATCACACATAGGATAAATAGAAAGGTTCAAGTCGGGAAACTTTCCATTTTCTAGCTAGCTAGCATGACCATGCTAAGAAGAAAAGGAATGCACACTTGGTGGCAAGATCAATCCATGTTTTGATGACATGGAGAGCCCTAGGAATCATTGTTCTATTATCTAGAGCTATGCTTGTAAGAACATCAATGCCAACATAACATTAGAATAAATAATAAATTTAGTATACATGGGGAAATTCCTATCCAAAGCTAAACCAAAAAAGAAAGTTGGATATCTATTTTTCAAATTAAAAGAGTATCTTCAATTTGAAAACATGCTAGATCTAAGTGTATTTAGTTGGATCCTTGGGTTAGTCACCCAAAAGTTTCCTATGCTAGGATAAAATCATATAGTGAAATGACTTGAAGAAATCATTTATCTAGTGCCAAGTAGCCTAGGATTGAGTATAAAGCCAAAATATATGTTTTATATTTTCCACAAATGTGTCTAGAAAGGATAATCAGGAATTGCCACTCCTAATTGAACTAGTTGAGACCCCATACAAAGACCTTAGTGAAGTAGACACCAAGTAGAGGACTATAGATTCTCTCACATTAAGATTGAGAACCATAGGAAAACGAGGATAAATGCACGAGTATCCTTTGTAAGGATTGTAACTCCTAAAAGGAGTAGTCTAGAAACCACTTCCAATCCTTCCACCATGGATTTATATAGCGGATTCCAACATTGTAAGACATTTTAGGGGAAATAAGTATAAAATAGTCTAATGAGACTCTACATCTTGATTACCAAGCTTGAATTTAGTTTTGGAATATGGCTAAGAAAGCCAAGTCTTAGTATTTTTGGCAAGTGATCACAAGATACCACCATAAGGAATGCTAATTGATGGAATCCTGATTTTGAAGCTATTTCCATTTGAATGATTCATGGCTTACTTAATTTCCAAATACACCAAATTCTCTTAGTAGAAAAGGTTCCTTAAATATGCACTAGCTCCCTAATGATGATGATGATGGAATGAAATCCCAATACGTGCCAAGAATTGTGTCTAGAAGGAGCACTAAAATTAATACAATTCTAAAGAATAATTTTCCAAGATTATTACCCCTCTAATGCATAGGTGGTCCATTTAACACACAAATTTAGTCCTTTTCTATAGGTTTTAATTATACTAAGGCCATGAGATTCCATTGGGAGGCAACATAAATCCCAAGAAACTCTATGAAATCCTTTGTTGTGCTTTTGCAATGCCTAGAGAAAATCCTTGAGGAACCACTCTAGATTTTGATAAGAGGATTTGGAGGGGGGCCATTAAGACTAATAGTAAAAAAGAGTGGCAAAAACATTTTGTAGTAGATCTTGAACTTCTTAGTTACAAGTAAAAGGAGTTTGGTGATCCGATACTATAATTTATTTTCAATGAATGAAAGAAAAACTAACCAAAAGGTAGCAAAGGTATAATAGAAACAAAGGGAATTCATAAAGATTAAAAATCCCTGCATGACTTATTCATTTCTATCCATTTTGGTCTAGGAAGAAAAGATTGGTTGCAATTGAATGCTAAAATAGAAGCTAAATAAAATGTGTTTACACTACAAGGACTGATTAACTTTATTTGATCCTCTCTATGAGTGAGAAAGGAATCATCAAAATGATAGCTATTAACAATTTAGGATGAATAACTAGGAAGGAAATAACCTTGACTCTTCATTGAGAGATAGTGTTGGCTAGCATGTAGCCAAATTATTTTTTTACCATAACATAAAGTGTTGGCATTAAAGAGAAGCCCTATCTAATGGATAAAAAGAGCCCAAATGAGGAGGTGAAGTTGAGGCCACACTCTAACACCTAAAACATGTTGAACATAGACTAGAATACTAAGAGGGGGTGAATTATTATTCTATCAGATCTCGCATAAGGAAGAAAATGAAAGATAGAAATAATGCATAACATAACACAACACCAAATGTATGTGGAAAAACCCACATGGGAAAAACCACGGTGAGAAATGTTGTTAGGAGCTACTGTCCTAATCCAACCTCACAAATGAATAACAGTTACAACTTTTTTTTAGGGCTACAACACAAGGAAGTTGTACGACTCCCTAAAAAGATGTTTTAGGGTCACTCCCAAGGAAGCTACAACTCCCTAAAAACTTTATTTTAGGGCTACAATTGAAGGAAGCTACAACTACCTGAATTGAGAAAAAACTCAGGAAATATTATAGAATGAAATTCTTTCCACTATCTAAAACTAACAATCAAGCTCAATCCTTTTGATGATTGCAATTCAACTTTTTCCCTTCTCTGTTGATGATTACAATTTTGCTTTGTTACTTTTGCAAATGTCTTCTCTACAAGTTACTGGCTCACTACTTTCAATATTCAAGAAGCTTTTCCTTTGTCTCATTGCCTCCAACAAACAATTAGGTACAATCTTCACTTCCCTTCTGTCACATAGATATGATCAAATTGAACCTAGATAGGATCTACAAATTTTTCTCTTTCTCTTTCAGTCGCTTACACAAATATCATAATGCATTACACATCCTTGAAAACACACACTAGACCTAGAGCAACTAGGTTTATAATATATACATGATATTACATTATTACATTACATATGTCAGCCTACAACAAAGAATATTACAATTACAAGTCGCCCAAGGATCAAAAAACAACATAAAACATGTAGAGGGAAATACCCAAAAGGAATACACATGACACAAAGAGGAGGAACACACCTTGCATATTCCAACTCATGCTTAACCTGGTCCTAAACACTCTTCACAGATTTAGTCTTCAATGAACATCATTTGCACGCTTCACAAATATAAAATAGGTCAAATTTAAGAAGACAAAATGAGACATGAAGTATGTCGACCTTCGCAACATTGGTAGTACACATGAATGATAAAGACAACACCTTAAAATACTCCATGAAATTTGTGTAACCTTGAACTTGTGGCACATACCTTCAACATACCCTAGTCAGCCAAGCAAAAGCATAACCCAACAACAACTTTGTTTTGTACCACAACCTAAAACATCACATAATACTTAGAAACACTCTCATATAGCCATTTCACAACCTCAAGTAGCAACAAGTTGGTGCAAGCCAACATACATTGAAACTATCCACCAAACAACATAGTCCTAAACTTTGTCACCTTCAACTTTCTCTATGGAAGGACTAATGATCTAAAAAATTGGATATACCACCTTCACAACAATATGATCTTAACTTCTAAAATGCATAACTATATCTACAAATGTGGAGGAATGCAAATCCAACCTTTACACCTCTGAAAGCATCTTTATAGAAATGACACAACCTTGAAACTGTCACTCACAAACACACTTTTTAGGTAACCAAATGATCTGAAACTTAGATCACACATGCCTTGATATATTATAAAGCTATCTTCCAAATCGTAGGATAAAAGCATCACCAGTGGAGAAATGAGGAGAATTTCTTAGAGACTTTGGCAACCAAATAGCCAGAATTTAACTCTGTTTTGACATCAATGACAACCAAACTACAACAATCTCAAACATAATTTTGGTATCAATGGCAACCAAGCTTATCAAGCTAAAACAATCCCCCCTTTGTCATTGATGGAAAAACCATCCTCACACCACTTTGGTGCAAAATATCTCTCCCCCTTTGACATCAAAGACAGATGGAAAATGAAATTTCTCTCTTTTCAAGCATAATTTATCCTTTTCAAACTCTCTCCCTTTGATGTACATTGTCTCCTTCTTGAAAAAACTTATAGGGTCCCTTGTTAG
The DNA here is from genome assembly GCA_007258455.2 of Sequoia sempervirens. NCBI lineage: Eukaryota > Viridiplantae > Streptophyta > Pinopsida > Cupressales > Cupressaceae > Sequoia > Sequoia sempervirens. The sequence goes on from VDFB02265754.1 coordinate 262,787, forward strand.
CAACAACCACTTTCTGCTCCCCTTGAGAGGTAGCTACAATTAGTGCAGGAATAAGGATATGGCTTGAATTAATCCCTGTAGACAAATGCACCAACTATGCATGTAGCAAGAAAAAGGAGTGGCAATTACCCCTAACTTCTGCCTAAGACTCAAATGTATCCTTTTCAAGTGCCTTTATGAAAATTTCTACAATTTGATTCTTTGTAGGTACATACCTCAACTTGACTTCTTTATTTGCAAAATTCTCTCTAAGAAAGTGATACTTGATTGATATGTGCTTGGTTCTAGAATGCATAATTGGATTCTTGGAAATATTGATAACACTTGTGTTATCACATAGAATTGGAATAGGCTCATCATACTTCATCTTGATATCCTTCAAATTTTGCTTCATCCACAAAACTTGAGTATAACAAGATGTTGTAACAATATACTTTGCTTCTACTATTGACAAGGTTACTAAATATTTCTTCTTACTATGCCATGAAATCAATCTACTTCCTAAAAAGAAAGTACCACCACTGGTAGTTCTTCTATCATCAACACAACCAACCTAATCAACATTAGTGTATGCACTCAGATCAAATTCATTACCTTTTGGATACCATAATCCATAGTCCAGAGTACTCTTCAAGTATCTGAAGATTCTCTTGGCTACCTTCACATGAGTTTATTTAGGATTAGCTTAAAATATTACAACCAATCATATTGCATGCATTATATCAGGTCTTGAAGTAGTTAAATACAACAAGATTCCAATCATAGATCTATATAAAGTCTGATCAACTAAGGGAGACTCATATTTTTTGCTCAAAATATAACCAATAACCATAGTAGTACTCACAGGTTTGAAATCCTCCATTCCAAACTTCTTCAACATCTCCTTGACATACTTTTCTTGAGAGATAAAGATACCATCATCTAGTTGAGCAATTTGAAGACCAAGAAAGAAGGATAAATCACCTATCATAGACATTTCAAACTCTTGCATTTCTTTAGAAAATTTCTTCCACATTTCATCATTCCCACCAAAGATTACATCATCAACATATACAACGACTATCAAAATCCTTTCATCCTCAATCTTGAAGTAAAGATTACTATCTGCAGTACCTTTTCTGAAACCTTATTGAAGCAAGCACTTATCCAACCTTGCATACCAAGCCCTAAGAGCTTGTTTGAAACCATATAGTGCCTTTTGAGTCTGCACACCATGTTTGGTTCTTTTGATAACTAAAATCCATCAAGTTATTCTATGTAGAATTCTTCTAAATCTCTTTTTAGGAAGGCTAATTTGACATCCATATGATATATCTTGAAATCCTTGTGGGTAGAAAAAGCAATAAACATTCTGATTGCTTCCATTATTTCTACTAAAGAATTTTTTTCCTCAAAATCAATTCCTTCTACTTGTGAATAGCCTTTGTAGACTAATCTCACTTTGTTTTTGAAAACTTCTCCTTCATTCAACTTATTCCTGAATACCCACTTTGTTCCTATCATATTTTTATCTGCAAGCCTTGGAACCAGTTCCCAAGTCTAATTCTTCTCAATATGATTCAATTCTTCTTCCATTGCTTGTACCCATTCTTCATATTTTCTAGCATCAACAAAGGTTTTTGGTTCTACCTTTGATAACAAACAAAAGTTTACTTGTTCATTTTTCTTTTCAAGCCTTCTTCTAGTCAACGCTCCATTCTTATCTCCAATAATTTGATCCTCTAAATGATTCCTTTGAACATACTTGGCAGGAGTCTTGTTGTGCCTTTTTCCAACTTCTTCTGAACAAGGGGGTTCATCGTATCCACAACAATCAAATTCATACATATTTTGATGTAGATCTTCATCAATCTTAATATTTGTACTTTCAACTATTCTTCCCAATCTTTTGTTGTAGCATCTGTATGATTTACTCTGAGATGAATATCCTAGAAAGATAATTTTATCAACTCTTGAATCAAACTTTCCTAGCACATCTTCATCTCTTTTGATATACATTTTTCTTCCAATGACTCTAACATACTTGAAAATTGTCGGTCTTCCATACCATAACTCATAAGGGGTCTTAGTGATGTTCAATCTTAACAATCCTCTGTTAAGAATATAGATTGCAATATGAATTGCTTCTCTTCAATTAGGAAAATTCTCTTCCAACAACATAATCCTTGCCATCTCTTGAATAGTCCTATTTTTCCTTTACACTACCTCATTTTGTTGAGGAGTTCTAGTAGCAGATAGAGGCATCTTTATTTCATGTCTTTTACAAAAATCATTGAACTCATTTGAAGTGAACTCACTTCCTCTTTCTCCTTTCAAGTTTTTTTTTTTGGTAGGTCCGCACAAATTAGTATGTATCAACTCCAATAGTCTAGAAGAAGAATATTCTTTAGACTTGAAACTTATCCTTGTTTTCTTTCCAAACTAACATTCCTTGCATACAATACTTGTAGGCTTGATTATCTTAGGCATATCTCTTATCGCATGCAATGAGTTGATCTTCATAAAATTTTCAAAATTAATGTGTTTCATTCTCCTATGCCATAGCCAACATTTTCTTGCTTTTCCTAGAATACAAGTTTTTCCATTTACATCTCTTAAACTGTATATGTCACCATTTATCCTAGATCCTTCAACAACCAATTGTCCAATCTTTCCTTTTTTGATTTCACATCCACTTTCATTGAATATGAGATTGTATCCATTTATGTACATCTGAATCACACTGAGAATATAATGTTGTAGCCCTTTGACATAAGGGAAATATTCTATCTTGTGCTTTCCATCAATACTCATAGAACCTTTTCCACAAATCTACACTGAAGTATCATCTCCAAGCTTGACTATGCCACCATTCCACTTCACTAGTTTAATGAACTTTTTGTTATCTCATGTCATGTGGTTGGAAAACCACTGTTAATCACCCACGATTTTGCCTCATCTTTTGCACGAAATACAATACACACAACACTTGGATCTTTAGCTTTATCTTTAGTCTTTTTATCAGCCAAAAATAGGATTTCGTCTTCATTATTCAGACCACTAGATTCATCATCCTTTGCAGAGAAAGAATCTTCCATGGAGTAGAGACTCTTCTTAACCTTAATATCTTCTAGGCTCTTTTTTTCTCTTTTCAAAATATTTCAAGGGACATTTAGAAGAAAACTGACCAACTTATCCATACTTAAAACATTTGAAAGGTAGCTTACCTATGTACTTTGCAATGCCTCTTTTCAAATTCCTTACAAAGTTTGCTTCTTCTTCATCAGAGTCACTATCTAGATTAAATGCATCATACATATCCTTCTTACTGACTTTGAAAGCTACTTCCTTCTTTATAAATTATTTTTCAAACTCTCTCATTTCAAATTCAATAAGGGCACCATATAATTGATCCATTGAAAGCTTATCCAGATCTCTAGGTTCCTCAATAGAAGATACTTTAGAACAAAAAGATTTAGGAAGAGATCTCAATACCTTTTTTATCATCATTGATTCTTCAATATCTTCACCAAGTCCTCTAATTTCATTGACCACTTCATCAACTTGGAGCAATTATCCTGCAATATCTTCATCCTTTGACATTTTTAGGTTCTCAAACTTTCCTCTATAGATTTACAATTTGGCTTGTTTTACTTTGATGTCTCCTTCAAAGATGCCATTGAGATTTTCCCATATCTCCTTTTCTATCTTGTAGTGCATTAATTTTACAAGATTATAATATGATATCCCACTCAAGATAGAATTCTTAGCCTTTCCATTGTTCTTATAGGCCCTAATCAGTTGGAGGAGTAGCATGAATAGTATAACCATCCTTGACTGATTTTCAAACACCAAACCCTAAAGAGGATAGATAGGATTCCATCCTAAACCACCATAAAGAAATTTTTTTTCCATCAAACCTAGACACTTTGTGAAACCCTTCTTGTGCCATCTTGAATCTTCCTCAAGCTATTATACTTCTTCTAAGGAACCATGATTTGATACCAATTATTGAACATACACCAAAATACTAAGAGGGGGTTGAATGAGTATTCTATCAAATCTCAAAACTTCCAAAACAAAATAAACTTCAAACTCTAATGCATAAGGAAGAACATGAAAGAAATAATTCACAACACAACACAAAACTAGATGTACATGGAAAACCCCATAGGGGAAAAAAACACAGTGAGAAATGCTACTAGGAGCTACTATCCTAATCTAGTCTCACAAATGAATAACAGTTACAACTTTGTTTTAGGGCTACAACTTGAAACATAGAAAAAGGGGGGCTCTATGATTGAATGCTAAATTCTAATGTTTAAATGTGTAAACCTTAGGATCAATTAGCTTCCCTTTTCAAAGTTTCATTAGAATGTAAATCAACAAGGTAAATGGATTAACTTTCGACCATGAAGGTGAGTCATTCAGACCCGGATTTACATTCTCGGGGCCTTGAAAATGGATTGGAAATGATTTAGAATGATTAACCTAATTGAGATCTATGATCTAATATGAAAAATACAATATTTTGGAAACACACAACCTAAAACAGTAAACTATAAGTAGATTTGAGAAGTACTAGAGATTGTGCACCTATCATAAAAAGTTGGATCTAGTATACAAAGGAGGAATCAAACACCTACCTTTTCATATGGATCTCTGATAGGGGGTCCTGAAACTAATTTTGTAGTCCTCTGATGCTAGTTCTTACCTTTGATTTCTCGTTTTTAGAGTTGTCAAAATGTCGTCAAGTAATTGTCTAGGTGATTTTTTGCGGCTTGACAACTTTTAGGGCTTTGAATGCAACAATGGACAACTTGTATTTAATCTTCCTTTAGTCATCTTCAAACCTAAAACTTGTACATTCAAAAAGGGAAGAAATATTGGGCCATTTAGGGGCTTGCCTCAGTCGAACCCCATGTAAGTGTTTCCACTTCCACAATGGAAATGTCAATGATAGGAATGATAATTGAAAGGAAGGAATGATGAAATCACAAAATGCTACAATTCACCACCCTTCAATGGCTTCCTTGAAGGACTGAAGTCATGCACATCACCTCAAGAATTTAGATCTTGCTTTCTTGAATTTCTTGAATGCTTTGGAGACCTACAACAATGGTTAGCCTTCACAAAACAATGATAACAAGAACATACATAGAATTTAGCATATGATGTTGGATCTTGAATTGTTACAATAAAGCTTTGAAATTCTACTCTTGACTTGTTCAATAGTGCTCTTGATCATATTTTTTCCAATATATTTTCACTTAATGCTTGTTATATTTCAAATGATGAAAAGACTAGGTATATATAGGCAATTGTTCTAATTTCCAAAGAATTAGATCCCAAAAGCCAACACTTAAAATTTGAATTTTGAATGTTAAAATGCTGCCAACAACATACAAAAATTTGGTCCCTGGCAAGATAGGAGGACCCATATTCCCATGGTGCTATCTTCTAGGACTTTTAGTGTTAGGTTCAAAACATTAATTGTTTGCATTTATTCAATGCTTGCAATCCTTCAAAAAATAGTAAAAATAGGCCTTGGAATGCATAATTCAAGAAATTAGGAACTTAATTAGGTCCATCAATTTAGGGGGAGAAAAACATGGTGTGAAATTGTTAATGGTGACAATTTTTGACATTATATTTAGCCCCCCACTTTAGTGAGAGTATGAACTTATGCTCAGACTCATGCTAAAGTAGAAAAATATATGCCAAAATGTTGAAAAGATAGGATGACAAAGGATCAAGGGAGTGGCCAAGCCCCTAGGATCTAAGATACCATTGCAAACCAACATAAGCACAAAGGAACACACATGTATGATATGCAACAAGACAATATACACTAGCATACAATGTCAAGATGAAATGCAAAAGGAGGCTATGGACTAACAAGTTGTATTATGCTAGGACCCATACAAAAGGTGTTCATGACTCACACCATAGAAAATTATGATATTTTCTATGTGAATCATAATCCGAAAGGAACACAAGATAGTAAGGACCATTTTTCACTAGGTGTGTACCCATGTCAACCATACCAGGAGTTATACTCCTTGATAACTTTGATAATTTGCTACAAAATGATCAAAATTCTATGCCAACACAACACTAAGTTCAACTCCTGTGAACAATAGTGAAGCAAAGAAATACCAATGTCAATGTCAATGCACCACTAAGTCCAACCCCTGTGAACAAAGTGAAGCAAAATAATGCCAATGTATGCCCCTAGTTTAAAGAAATTGTAAAACACCATGTTGTGAGCAATTAATTTAAAGTATAAAATGATAAATTTCATGTAACAAAAAGATCACAAGAGCTTATTTGGAAATCCTTATTCCAGTGATATGTTTCCAAATAAAGCTACATCATGAGGAGGGGTTTCCCCCAAATGCAATACAACAAGCAAAATAGAAATGAGCATTGGAGGGATCCACAGATCCGGGATTAGTGGATGTCCTTACTACAATAATATAATAGAGCTTGAAACTAACATCATTCCCCAAATACTCGTGGAACAATGAAAACAATGGAAGAATGACACATAGAGAGGAGAGACAAATGAATTTTGGGTCAACATGGAAGAGACCTAAATGTCTCAACACCTTGTATCATCCCCAAAAGGAAAACACAACACAAGAAGATAGATAAAGTTTATGATATATAGAAGAATGTCATGACAAGTTTGTTTCCTTTGTATCCTTGCACCAATAAAGCAACAAGATTCATCCAAAGAAAAATCACAAACATAAGACACACCAAGCAGCACAACATGAGAGATAACTTAACATGCAGTCAAACATAGAGTACACATAAGACAAACATAAAAAAGTACCACACATGTGAGCTGACCTAAAGCAAGTCATCTGCATCCCAATCTTGCTCATCATATAGGGAATGCAAACAACTAGCTAAAGGGACTCCAAAAAGTGTCGTATTAGGAGCATCTCTAGGTGAAGTACATGGTGGATCACTCTCATTAGTAGGATCATCATATTTTTTCCCATCTAAATTCCTTTTCTTTGAAAATAAAACATTAAACTCATTATGCACCTCTTCATTAATTTTAACAATTTCATCTTCATCATCCAAATTGATCACAATGGGAGGTTTTAAGAAAATTGCAGTTGAATCTTCTTATTTCACTTCTTTCTTTAGTTTCATGTCTTATTTTGGTAAAATTTGTATTTCTTCTTGATTTTTTTTCATAGGTGTTTGATTATCATGCACTGTTTTGTTCTTTTCTTCCAATTGGTGAGCAATAGCATGACGTCTACACCTATGCTCTTTATCATTTTGATTTCTTCTTGCATGATTTTCAATTTTTGATGGGGTAGGATTGGGTTTCTTGACCATTGGTTTCTTTTCTTCCCTTAAGAGAGGAACTAAAGGAACCACTGGGGGTTGGGAAACCACTATCTCTTTAGGTTTATACACTTTTTTTTTAATCTTTGGAGGCACATGAGTAATCATGTGATTGTCCCTTGGTCTTTTATAGGAGATGGGTGGAGGAACTGCAATATATTTACTTTGATTACTTGGAGGGGTCTTGGATGGAGGCATTGGTTCATCCATAACTGGTAGAGGAGGAGGACGAACAACCATGAACCTATCATTCTCAGGAATATTGCTAAGAGATAACTCTGTTATGTGCTTTGCCTTAAAATTTTGGTATGAATTGAAAAATAAATCTTCATGAGGCTTTATAGGTTCCATAGGTTGAGGCTAAAATAAAACCAATGAAAAGTTCCCTTGGGAGGACAAAGGATTAAACCCACTATGATGCACTGTAAATATCTCATTTTCAAAGGGGAAATTTATGCACATGTAAATAAATGACGGAATGGAATTCATGGAGTGTAACCATGGGTAGCCTAGATTCACATGGAATTGGTCTGATGAAGTGATGATGGAGAATAAGATATCTAATTTCTTTGTTCCAACTTTTAGAGGAAGAGTGATTGAACCTATTGTAGGGCAAGCAAAACTGTCATGAGTTTTTATCAATGCTTTCGATTGTTCATAATAATTTTGATAAAGATCTTGCAAAAATAAGAATTCCTTAGTGATCACATTATCTACACACATAGTATCAATGAGTATTCCTTGTATAGTTTTTTCATTGATACAACCAACAATGTAGAGAGGACCATTGGGTGCATGTCTAAGTGCATCACTATTTGTGAAAACAATGTCAGGTAACACAATGGTTTGGCCATTATGTGGTTGAACATCTATTAGAAAAACCATGCGATATACTTCCTTCTCTTCATTATTTTCATCATTCATATCATCACTCATATCATCAATCTTATCAACATCCATCTCATCATTCTTAACATCACAATCTTTCTCAAAGTTGGATGAATGGTTGGGAATTGGGTTGGTAAAAATCTGCAAGTTTTGGTTAGGTGGGGCAATAGGCTTATTCCCTTAGTCATCAACACCACCCAATTGGATGTGATTATAATCAATGAGGTCTTAAACTTGATGTTTAAGACACATGCATAGTTTTGTATCATATCCGCTTGTGGGATGATATTGACAAAAGACATTTGGATTGAAGTTTGGAGGTAAAGGTTTGGTTGTGTCCATAGGTTTAACAGGAGGTAATCAGATTAGGTTCTTACTCAAAACTTGTAACATAATCAAATGGAGAGTGTCTAGTAATTGGGTGAATTACCTATCTTTTGGTCTAAATTGGTATGGAGTTGGACTTATGGTAGCAACTTGAGGTTCAACGTGGTTGTTTGTTTGAGGTGTATGAAACTTGATAAAAAAAATATTTGCTTCTTGAATGGTTGATAGTTGTTTTGGGGTACGGATTTGGATTTCTCAATATGAAATTTAAACCATTAATTAAATCAAACATTTATTGATCATTCATGACATATACAGATTCTGAAATAGCTCCTAAATTGGATATGGGTTCACATAAGGTCAAATATGACACATAATATACTCAATTTGAGTACAACTAGGGAAATGGATATGGAGGGCCCAATGTGACATCTTTGAATTAACCACCTTTGGGGAATAACTCAGACCTATGTAGCTAGGTGGAGAAATAATCTTGTACATGTAACCATTCAACACACATCAAGGTTACTTGCTCAATGTCTATATATCTGAAGCACAACATAATCATCCCAACAAGTTACAATATTATAAACTAAGAAAAGTAACATATGTTGTATATCTCATTAAATAAATAATTCCTTTTGAACATCCATTAATATGATCACATTTAATCACATCATATATAATGCACATCACTTAACTAAAGAAATTAATATATCCAAGCATATAAATATACAAAATTACAACAAATACATGTTGAGGAATCTCATCTCGAACATGTGGTGGTTTATGCACAACAATCTAAGCCATAAAATAATCACCACAACAATCATGAGAAAATGGTGAAGCTAAAACAATGATTTCACATTAACAAGATGCAAATGGGAGGGGAACTATAGTTATTTTATAATTCCTTCTACTTGAAGCTTGAGAAGCTTCTTAGGAAATACCTCTAGGCTTCTTTCAATAATAATAGAGATTTCCATCATGTGTCCTACAAGTATTGTTGACTCCCACATGACTCTAGAAGGTTAGAGTTGCTTTCTACTCAACATGAAATCTCAACCTTGTGGGATAAATGGATATCTAAGCCCTTGAAGATAATGAGGCCTTAAATATTTGTCTTCATCATTATATTTTTTCAACAGATCATATGGCTAACAAGTGTAGAAGTGTCTTGGTTTTCATACTCTTCTTATTACGAAGGATCCTATTTAGATTTAGGGAACCTTTTGGGTCAACAAAATCTAGAAATATTGGGAAGCCATTAAATATTGGCTTACCATAATGAATTTTACCAAAAGCAATCCATTAACCAATTTAGTCTATCTAGTGATCTTTGGTGATCTCATGAAATATTACATCTTGCTAAAACTCCTTGGGTTCACACTTTGAAATTATTTAAGGGAGTTAAAACCCTTCTAGACTTCTTTTCTAAGGTGACTAATTTTTTTCTCTTGGTCAGAGACTAAAACTAAAAACATATCTAATCAATGTTTTGAAACTTATCAAATAATTATTGACCCATTTCCTCCTAATATTATTTATAAGATTGAGGTTGGAAGCTTCAAGGCTTAGTAGAAATATTGGAAATAATATCTTGATACACTAGATTTCAATCCTACATGTCCTACAAGGTTATGCTTGAATCTCCCCAAACCTTCACATGGTCCCTAAATTGAACTAGAGATGGCTTCTATAATGTTATTTAAGCTCTTGACATTGTAGTCTAGATTTTTATTGCTTATTCTTGAGCCAAATTTTGTCCATTTCACTTGGTGCATTTTTTTTCAATTTATCCCTATTGGTGCCAAATTGTCTCATCTATGTGTTAGGGATCCTCATTTATCACTTTGTGATTAGCAGGAGACCCTCAAGAACCTCTTGTACTTTTATACTAGAGATCAAGCTACTTGGAAGTGGATAAATGCAAATTTTAGGCCTTTTAGGCTTGAAACTTTCTCATAGAATATGATCATTTCGGGGGACTAGCCCAAAATCCTTGCCAAGTTTACCCATATTTGGCATTCTTTTAGGGTGGAAATTATTTTTAGTGTTTGGAAGGATAAGAATCCACTATTTTTTTCTTGTATACCATGTTTTTATTTTATACTAAGACAATAATATGTTTTAACATGCTTCTACATATTTAGATGCACACAAATAAAGTTACACTTGAAGTAGCACATTGTAGGTGCTTCATGATAATGAGGGTAATACCCCTTGTATAGTTTTCAAGGTTTCATGGCATTCATCCCCTAGAAAGGGTTACTCTCTCCTTTGTGGTTGTCTTGTGTTGGTGTAAACATATGTTTTTCCTATCTACTCATTAGTGGGGTCTTATTTATATGTTAAGTCCACTTAGGTCCTGTTGACGTGTCTGATGGCACAACATGTGAAAAAATATTGCTACTCTATTTCTCCTGAAAGAGAAAGACAACACATGGATGTCTTAGCTCCCAAGGTCTTTGTAGTGGGTTCTCAACTATGTTGATGTTGCTCAGTGGTCAATGTAACAGTAATGTTCAAGGGGCCTACTGGTGTTGAGCTTCTGGATTGTTCTAAGATCAAACATAAACTTTAACCTACTCTAACCAAGGTTTTTAAAGAAACATAAAAAAAATAGATCAGAGCTTTAGAACATAAAAGAATGTTAATTCATCCAACTTAACTAGACTTGTTACCTTTCAAGGAATTCCTAACTAAAACTGTAGAACAAAATTAACTTGTGATTAACACACAGTTGCATCCATTCACAGTGCTGATTTCCACAACAAATTATAAGTTACCACTTTAAACAAAACATAAAATGAAAATTCATTCCTTGAAAGCTTCTCAAATCAAATGATTAACTTAAGACAAATATCATTTTGGAACACAATGTGGAGTAGATTAAGATCTGATTGCTTCTACTATTAGTGAAACAAATAAGCAACATTTACAATTCTGGCACAATCACCAGTGTACAAAAAATCCATGACTCCAAATTGTTTCCATCTATACTAAGAAAACTGAAAAGATACATTATTATCGATGCTGAATCTAACTCCTATCTAAGAAGACAAAAGAAGCTCCTATTACCAAGAATTAGGATGCAGCTCTGTCTCCTCTATTCTTCCTAACACTTCTACCCTACAACCTCTCTCTAACTTTCTAACTCCACCACACCTCTCCCCTTTACAAAGAGGCCAAAATGTCATATATACAGAGTGCACCAAAAGAATATGTCGGCCCCTAATTTTAGGGTTTACAAAATATCTCACTTGGTTGCAGGAGGGTCGACGCTTAGATCTTTTTGAAGATAGTCAATGTTGCATTCAATGTGAACCCCTGTTGTCCATGTCGGTGATAGCTTGACCTCAGGAGAAGCCTTCACATCTTTTGTAACTGCAACATTTACTCCTCGTATCCGCGTCTATCTTTCAACTCCTTCGAAGGGCTGCCTTGAATGCTATAAAGCATTATCATTAATGTCGATCCTCTTCTGTCAGTAGTGATCTCAGCTTTTATTATGACTCATGGTCTCTTCCTTCTTCAGCCTTCTTCATGCTCTAGACCCTCCTTTCATTGACCATCTCTGGAAGCATCAACAGGCCTCCCTTTAGGTCTACACACCATCACCCGAACTAATCCATTGCCTTTGGATCTCAGAAGGAGTCCATGTCATTTGCATCCTATTGATCTTCTTCAAGGTGGTAGTCAATCAGTCAATAGCTCACTTTCAGCTCCTTTCGATTGGGTGAACAAACGCCATGCTAGAATCTCAGGCGGTCAAAAGTGGTCCATCTTAAATTGCATGTCGGTGAGACACTAATCGTGTCTCCCCGATGCAATTATATCTCTTCTAGCAGCCATTGGCGTAACATGTGACAGTCGGTAAGACCTTTCAGCGAGCTGTAGAAGTCATATCGATACCAGAAAGACTATCGGCAAGACAGTCGCTAGTCGGCATGACCTTATAGCGAAGCCCCTCTTCTCTCGGCGAGCACATTCTATATTGGCAAGACCCTACCGGGTCGGTGAGACTTCATGGCAATGTCTTCTTTTCTCCTCGAGCTCATTCTTATTCTTTGAGCTCAAGATTTTTGTTTCGGAAAGACTTCTTCAAATTGGTGGGATGTCACAGCGAGGCTCAGAATCCTTTGGAGAGCTCATTTTTATGTTGGGGAGACCTCCATTAGTCGGGAAGACCTTGTAGCGATATCACTCTATTTCGGTGAGACTAGCTCCCTTCGCCAAGACCCTGCTTTGTCGGTGAGACCTCTCGCCGAGCCTTCATGTTTCACCGAGACATATGCCCAGTCAGCAAGACTTTATCCATTCGTCCAGACATCATGGCACATATATCTTTCTCCCCGAAGGGACAACCTGTCAGTGAGACACCACTTAGTCGCCGAGACCACCGCCTCATCGCCTAGAATCCCTTCGATTGGTGAGACTTTACACCGACCGAAGGTTCCTTTCACCAAGCCAAGAGCACTTCGAGGAGACCCTAGCATATCAGCCAGACCTCATGGTGAATACAAAATCCCCCGCCTGACGCCGCTCCATTTCGTTGAGACTTTGATGGATCGGCAAGAACTCTTGCCGATATTACCTCATGTCGGCGAGACTTTCCTTCACCACTGAGACCTTATGTCGAACGTGGAATCCTTTGGCGAGGGCTCCTTTGGTCGGTGAGATACAAAGAAACCTACGGTGACAAGAACGTTTGGACGACCAGTGAGCCTCCAATGGAAAAACCCCACTGGTAGTTGGCAAAACATCTACAAGGTCTTGCCGACTATCTTCCTAGAGGAATTTTGTGCCAAACTGGATTGGGGAATGCCCTCCAACTGAACTCCCTTGAAAAATATCATCATGTGTGTGATTTAATCCTACGAAACAAGGTCTACATTAGTCCTCAGAAGCAAATAAAACATACTATAATAAAATCCACTATTGCTTGTGATTATTTCATTCAATTTCCAGCAAGAAGAAAACCAACTCAAGTTGAGACAGGACCAAAACTTGATAGAACAAAAGAAAAAATTAAAAGGAAAACAAAAGAATTCCAAAGGTCAAAGAAAATAATAGAGACAACGAAACCAAAAGAGAAGGGGGACCCATTTTGTTCCAAAATAAAATGGGGTGGTTATGCAAGGCATAACAGGTCCTAGTTCCTTTTTCTAGAAGTCTTAATTGTCTATATAAGATCTTATCTAGTTGGCTTTTATTTAATACTTGTGTTCTAGGTCATTTAATATTGTTAAATTAGTTACCTCGTAATATAGGATTAAGACACATGTCATGATCTTGTCCAATCCTATCTCACAACTTGCTTTTATAAGCAAGGCATCTTATATACATATTATATTCAATCTAGAAATCTTGCATCCATAATCATAGCATGGTATTTCTCTAGTTTCTCTCTTGTGGAAGTTATTGTTGTCTTGCAGGTTATCTTGGGTATTGAGGAGTTAACCATTAACTCCTACATGGTATCAGAGCTTCAGTGCTACAAACTTCTTCCCAAGTCTAAGAGACCCATTTTGGCTTCAAGGACCTCATAGTTGAATCCAAGGTGTTAGAGAAAATCAAGTTTTCCTTTCTTTTCATCGAATTTTATTATATTTTGAATGATCTACAAGGGTTTCAAGTTGAGGGTTAGGGTTGCCAAATCTTGGAGGTAGCTAAATTTTTGGGGCACTAGGGGCCAAATCTAACCCTACCATTACATCTAGAAGGACCGAAAACCTTAAGATCGATAGTCAATGTTTTGAAATCCAACATTTTTCCCAAGGGAATAAAAAAAAATTGTCTAAGAGACATATATGTATGGTCGTACAGATCTGTATGTGATCGTACAATATGAAGGTGTTGTCTACAGTTGTTGGTACCATTCAAGTGGTATATTCTTGAGAATCTCTATGGTATATTCTCTCTTTGTACTTTGTCTACATATTACTACATCACCTGGCATGTTGGCGGTCAAATCCTTCACATGGTACTTGGTACAAATTTCCTTTTAAATTGATGGTTACTAACATTCTTTTTTTTTTTTAATTTTTGCCAAATTTGTTGGAGTTTAACCTATGGTCGTGAGTTCAAATAACCCACAGTCACCTACTACCATGCAGGGGCTTATTCCCTAGGCGACATGGCCTTTGGCCTGCCACCCCACCACCACCACATGGGAGCCACCAACCACCACTGCAATTGGATGACATTTTTTTAAACTACAAAAAGTCGTGATCACCTAGATATATTGTCACTTGAGAAAGTGTAATTTTGATCCTTGCACTTTATTTCAATTAGAGAATGATGTTCTATCTCTTGTTGCTTGGATTAAGGTTCCAATGTTACTCCACCAGTTTGCTTCCAGTGTTTCTTTACAACAGGTTATGTCATTGGGGGGGTTGAATGGTCTCTCTTCGTCTCTCTTATGGAGGATATTTTTCCTCGCATGGAGTTTTGTCCTTCTCATTCATCATTGAGAGCATTTCCTTTTTCATCTTTCTTTTGGGGAGGATTTTTGTCCCACTGGGTTTTCTCCTTTTCCCTGTTTGTGAGAGATTGCATTTGCATTTGTACATGGGTACCTAACATGGCCTCATAGCCAAGACCCATCTTTGCATAATATTACTCCTGTAGTTGTACTTAAGGGGGTGTTGGTGTAAATAGGTGTTTTTCTTATCGAGTCATTACTAGGGTCCTATTTACATGTTAATTCCACTTAGGTCCTAGTTTTTTTTAGAAGTCTTAGTTGTCTAGATAAGATCTTATCTTATCTTATCTAGCTAGATTTTATTTAATGCTCGTGTCTTGGGTCATTTAATATTATTGAGGTAGTTATCTCATTATATAGGATTAAGACACATGTCATGATCTTATCTAATCCTATCTCACAACTTGCCTTTATAAAAAATGCACCTTATGTACATATATTCAGTATGGAAATCTTGCATTCATAATTATAACATGATATTTATGCCATTTCTCTCTTCTGGAAGTTATTGTTGTCTTGCAAGTGATCCTGGGGTGTTGAGGAGTTCACCATTAACTCCTACATCTTGGATGGAACCAAAATACTCATGGAGAATGGGATAGTCACTCACATGCTTCTCAACCCTACATGAAGAACCATATGTAGGTCTATTGTGGGTTGTTTCAACCCTCCTACCCTCACTTTATCTCTCCTTAGGATTGTGACTATGGATTTGCTAGATGGTAGGATTTTGTCAAGTTTCATTGACTTGCTCTAGCTATTTGACCTACTTGTGATACTTAGCCATAAGAGGAAGAAAAAAAAAGGTGAAATTTCTAGTTGGAAGCCTCTCTTGGATGACTTTGACCTTGCTAATGTATGGGGAAAATCAAATAGCAAGGACCCCCTTCCACCCCCTAGTGGTATTGCTCTTCTCGCTTAACAACTTCATCTTTATGTTTTGCTTAGAGATTGACCTTGTTTAGACTTTAGAATGCAATCTCTTCCACCCATTTTTTATACAATATATAATATTTTTTTCCTTTCATAATATCAATACTTATTAATACCGAGTGACATTCTACGATGGCAACAAGAGGTGAAGTGTAATGACCTGGATTTGTTAACAAAAACTCTTACCTTTTATCTTAAGTTTGATAGTCATTTACACATCAAATATTAATATTTAATAATAAACATAATATTTCTAAGATAAGTAGCACATAAAATTTATGTCTCCATATATCTAATAAATAAAATAATTCCAAAGTAAACTTTTAAGTAAATAAAACAACTCCAAATTGACATCTCTCAACAATTTTTAGATAATTTATTTAAAATATCTATACTAATTTACAAAAAAATAAGATATAAAAATAATAAAACTCACTATCTTTGACCTTCCATTTTCTAAGAATACGACGTTGATTTTTGTTTATAGAAGAGACCCCACACGGATGAAGCTCGTTTATTTATTGACCAATCCTTTTATACTTTGAATTCTTTTATTTTTTATTTTTTATATGAGTAGTTAATAATTTGGGCAGCGTTGAATATGCTTCTCGTGTCTGCTTAAAGATACTCTAAATCCTTAATATATTATTCATTTTTCTATATTCATTAATGAAATATGTGTGCTAATGCTCCTTATCTTGCGGTTCAATGTTTTGAACTGAAATAACGTGGAAATGATCGAACTAATCTTTTGGAATAAAATGTTTTTTTATATAAAACATGGCTATTCCATACAATCAGTATAAATTAATTTAGATTATAATTAATAGTTAAGAATTGCTTATTCTAAAAATAGACATTTAAAAATTAAATGAGGAACAATAAGGTATCTAGTTTTGGGAATTATAATATATGTATTTTTGGATTGAATCTGGGATCACTGAGGTCAAATTGGACATCTCAAGAATGATCTAATGCATGAGATCATCATGTAAATCACATGATCAATGATTTCTATATACTACTTCACTTCAATCCATAATACTTAAAGTTGCACAAGAATAGATGGTATTTAAAAATACTTGAGGGAAAATTGTCAAGTTGCAAAGGTCAAGTTCTCCTCGATCAACACCCTCGTTGAATCAACTTTATAGCCTTAAGTGAAAGTCTGAAGACAATATTCTCAAAAACGTAGATGTCTTGTATGCAAATTTTAATCTAATGGGTTCCTTATAGTGCTCCAAATCAAAATGCTCCTACAATTATCTCTCTTTATGCTTGCTTATTTTAGATGATTATTGGTAATGTTTAAAATCTAAAAAATACAAAAAGGTCATGCAAATGTGTACCAAATTAGCTGACAATGGCAATTGGAAAAGGGGCATGAGTCATCAATTTGATTTTTTATTTTTATTTTGGGTCAATCTCAAGTAGCTCAAGATCAATCTTGAGCATCATTTGAATGACCCAAGAGCCAAAAATGCAAATCTTGAGATGGGAATCGAATGTATGGATATGCGTGTGATGATATGTGCAATAATGAACAAATGCTGATGATATGTGGGAATGTGTGTAAGTTGGGATGTGATAAAGCCAAATATATGGGGATAAGTGTGAATGAATGAAAAATACAATTGGAAAAGGATTTGGGAGAATTAGCCAAACTTATCACAAGAGTGTACCACTTGTCAATATGTAATTGTATAAAATATTTCATTATTATGGCCCCAAAAAAAAATGGGAATTTGCATGTGTATTTAAAATTTCAACATACATTTTTCCTTCACTTTGATGTGCATATGAATTCTAAAATGAGTGTATTTCAATGTATATAAATATTCTCACATTGTATGAAAAGTAAATATTTGGACATAAAAGGATGTGGAACCCATGTAAAGAAATACACTCATTATCAAAATGTGGTAAGGTTAACTCTTGCCACAAAAATAATTAATAGGATTAGTATCATGAAAAAATAAGGATCATATGATGAATTCACAAATGGTAAAATAGTGCATGGCTATATATAGGAGATTGAATAGTAAAATGTCACTTTCATTGTTACTACTACCCTTGTGAGATTAATATTCTAGAGTTTAGAGCATATACTATGATTAAACATGATGGTGCAACAAGCAACCCATTTCCTAACATGAGGTGATACAATATGAGAAAACATCGAGTGGGATGATCTCCTAAAGGCGATAAGTCATTTTTCACACTTTTTTTTATTTTTATAAAAAAAAAATCTTTCTTAAAATAGTCTTAGGTTTTGTTTCACCATTTATCATATTAGTGAAAATGTATATCCTTGTGAGGGATCAACCTTGTGTCCATGAGATAGACCTACAAAGATTATTATGGCATGCAAGAATGACCCACATGAATGATTGGGCCAATGGGATTGACCCCCACTAATCATGTGTTAACATTTTGTAGACACCTAAAGTTGTGCACACATCCATGTCAAAATTTACCCTATCACAACTATTAATTAAACAAATCATTGATTTAATTAATTCATCTACTATCCTATGGTTTACCTTTAATTAAATAAATTTATATTTATATAATAAAATTCAATCTTATAGTTGTATCCCACAAAAATTATATATATACAAATTATTTATTTAATTCCCCTTTTCCATCTCAAATCTCTTTAGTTAGTCAAGTGAAATTAATCAACTAATTAACCCTTGCACATGTCTAAAAATGGTTAAATTAATTAAATACCTCATAATACTAATTATCCTAAAAAGCTATTGTATAATCTTGACAATCCATTTGATCAAGAAAATTCTCACCCTCCATTTATCCCATGTGACTCTACACATGTGTGAGAAGCCACATGTCTTCATCTATGTGAGAGGAGATACATGACACATTTCTCTTTCCAAGGTGTCCTCATATATGTGTGAGAGGACACATATCATATTTTTTTCTTCCCAAGGTGTTCTCACACCTGAGAGGACACACGCCACATTTTTTCTTCCCATAGTGTCCTCACACTTGAGAGGAGACACATGCCACATTTTCTCTTCCTAAGGTGTCCTCACCTCACATGTGTGAGATGAAACTTGTCTAAAATTCTCTTCTCAACCTATATCCTCACACATATGTGAGAGGGACCTTGGTACCTCTTCCCCATTCATCTTCTCACACATGCATGAGAGGGCTTGTCCATTGATTTGGTTAAACAAATCCTAACCATTAATCATTCCTTAATCATCTCCTCTCCCAAATCCATCAATATAGTGATGTCACTTTCCATCCTCTCATCAACTCTAACCTCTCATGGATCCTCCACCATTGATATTTAAATCAAATCATAACTTTCGATATCCTATATAAGGAAACTATAAATTTAACCCTCTCCAAGCCAAAATCAAGAACACTCTCCATTGCAAGGTTATGTTACATGTTTGAGAAGTATCTACATTCTAATATAAAGAGCATGCCAAGACAATCCTTAGAAGCCATTGAAGGATTCTCAAGCTTATTGGGTGCGCATTTATGATCTTCTTTCTCAAATGGATGGATAATGGGGAGCAATGTATAAGATTCATTTAATTGCATTTACGTCTTTGTTTTCCCCTTTATTTTCCACCATATATATTTTGGAATGCCTAGTGGGATCCTCATCCCAAGATCTATTTTTTTGTTTTTTTCTTTATATTATAGGTTATGATTTGATGTCTCTAACTTATCTTTCAGTTCTTTTGTTCATAGAAGCTCACCTATGTGACTATTGTGTCACCTCTATGAATTTTGGCTCACCTTAGTGTCTCTTGTATCACCTCTATAACTTTTGGCTTGCCTTTGTGTCCCCATTTTCATCTTTGTGACTTTTGGAATGCCTTTGTGTGTCTTGTGTCACCTTTGTGACTCCTAATGTCACCTCTATGACTTCTATGTTTCCTCTATGTCTCCTATATCATGTATATGACTTATGGCCTACCTCTATATCTCATATTTCACCTTTGCTAGCAAAATAGAGCATTTATGCTAAAGGGGCATCTTTCCACCTAAATTAGTGCCTCTTCAACTAAAGTGGTGCCTATGCAACTAAAGTAGTGCCCCTACTTTCTTGTACATGGAATTTTTATTTCTATCATATAATCAAGGTCTTTGTTCCTCTAATCTCATGCATTTGCAAGGGAATACCAACCTTATGGTTTACCTATCACCCTAACACATTTTTTGGCCCTCTAACCTTCATTTTTATAGGTCTTCGTCAAGATTTTCTAAGCTTGAAAATGATTTGATGCCTTTGCAACTAAATTTGTGCCTATGCTTTCCCAAACTTCCAACATCATTTTCTTCACTTTTTACACCTTTTAATTTTATTCTTCTAATATATACTTATAATTTAAGGTATCCTAATGTCCATCTAATCATTCCTGAAGCTATTTTGTAGGATTGACCTCATTTATTGTATTTATATGTCTATTCTTTTGTCCTAATCACAAAGTTGTACCTCTACAACTAAATTGGCATATATGCAACTAAAGTAGCACCTCTGCAACTAAATTAGTGTCTCTATAGTTTAGTGCCTCTGATTTGGTAAACTTTTATTCATTGTTTTTGGGGTTTTAATAATTTACTTTGATCTTTTTTTATCATATAACCCCTATTTGCATAGCTCTTATCACTAGCCAAGGATATTATTCTCAAACTAATAACATCTTTGTCTTATAGCCACATTTTTCCAAGGCCTCATCATTTTTACTAAATTACTTGCACTTAATTTCTTTAAAATTAATGAACATTGGTTTCCATGTCTTCAGGTGAGTGGTGTGCTTTCTCTCCTTTTGTTCCTTTATGTGATCTTAAGGATAAAAATACCACTTGCTCTTTTTTCTTTTCTTTGTATCCCAAGGAAGTTAATGTGTTTATTCTCTCCCCTTGTGCTTCATATAACCTTGGCGACCAATTTCACTTAGATAATTCCTTTCTAAGGGGGCTACCTAGGGATTTAATCACCTTAGGTGATAACCCAGACTCTAGCATTCTAATGAAGTATAAATAGTGGGGGTGAATCAAAATAAATGCATCTTAGAAGAAAAAAATTGTCCTTTACACCTTGGGGAAGTGAAGGTGGAGAGTGGGTTACCCTCTCCCAATTTTTTAACTTATCTTCCTTTCATCTTCATCAAATTAGGCCTCACATTCCCTTGAGGTATATAGGACACTCCTAGAAGCCTTGATCATCATAGCCTATGACCTTTCAACCATCTCTTTTATTGGTGCATTAGATGTCAATTATGCCCAAGAAGTTCTTAGCATGTAAATAGTGTCATTTGAGGTTCAACCTTTTGGTGAGATGTTTCTAAACCCTCAAGAACCTGCTTCTTTTCCTACAAGACTTTCAAATTTTCCACATAACACTCAAAGTTAGCAAATCTACCTAATTTTCCTTTTGAGTCAATGAGGACTTCGCTTTTATGAGGACTACCCTTTTTTCTAGAATCTAAATTTTTTTTGGTAATCCTCTCATTCTCTTCATGCTTAAGGAAGCTTTAGTTAGTGGGATTACCTTATGAATGGCTAAACTTACCCTAACCAAGAAAAAATTACAATCAATTTCACTATGACCTACTGTGTCATGGATTTTACACGTTGTAACCTGACCAAAACCACAAACTTTGCGATGAGATCTTTCTATTAAGGATTTTTTGGATAACTTGTATCTCTCTCTTACTCTCCATCATAGGCTTGTTTGAACCCTAACACTCCATAGTTGTGACTTGACCCTATGACCAAGACATTGATGCAAAGTGAAGGGAGCCCTTCTTCTAGCACCACTTCTATTGATGTGGATGATACACACACACACACCAATAAGTAGATAAATTCTCACTCTAGGAATGTGAGAACCTACCTTTCTTGAAAGATCCACCAAGAACTCTTGAATCAGAAGACAATCTTGGTTAATCCCAAGGCTCAGGAATGTCAAGTCTTGACGCACTAGGTTCACTTAGGGTTCGTCAAGCATAAAATTTATTGTTTATCATGAGGGGTCTACGATTTCTTAAGTGCACTGGTATCCAAAAATACATAGCAAAGCTCAACTGAATTAAACATAAATCACTCCCATGAATATGAAATATTTATGATAATATCCCATGAATTCATCATTTTTGAAACATTTTTAGGAAATATTTAACATCTATTCTAAATAAAAGAATTAAAGATCATAAGATTTAAAGTTCTCCTAGCTATTATCCACTCATACACCATGAAATAGACTAAATCAAACAAACCACTCTATACTTTACCAGAATGCTTCACAGCTAGGCATAGAATGATGCAAGAATTTAAAGAAAAATGAGATCATTTTCCATCAAACAGTGCTAATGTGCACCCAAATCTGGCATAACACATTGGCTTCTTTGATAGTAACAAAAAATCAGCTATGTAAGATTTCATATTAGGAAATAGCTTTAAAATTCTCTTTGATATTAGCAAACTTGAATGGAGCATACAAGTTTTTATATTGGAATAGTACAAAAAATAGGAAAAAGAAATAAAACTAGCAAGAATTCCAATTTTAAGTCTCTGTAATTCCACAAGTTATGAACCTCCTTTAAAATGAACAACTCTTGGCCTTTTATAAGAACAAGGAAATCAAAGGGTTCCAAAAGAACACATGAAAGAGAATCAAAAGAATAAATCATAAAGCAACACGTGGCAAGTGAAAATTGGCACAGGAATATTTTGGAACAAGTCAACATCTTTGAATTTCTCTCTATTCAATTGACGTTTTGTAACGAATATCAGAAGTGGGTTAGGCTCCCCCTATTTGTCAAACAAAATGTAGGAACTTCCTAGATACTCAGAGTGATTAGGTGGATGTAGAAATTTTAGTCCACCAACCTTGTGGTTCCAATCTCATGTTTCATGCTCAAGGAATGCTCGTACTAAAGCAATACCTAGAAACTTTTAATCGTGTCCATCCTCCAAAGAAAACCTAGGTTCTTGATTGTTCGATCTCCCTTCGTACACGCTTATCGAATACACATCTCCTACTTTGGTGCATTGCATGATTTATTTGTGCAATCCATTTACCTAACCATCCATACCTTAACTTCATCCTACCACCTATCTTTCCTACAAATAAAATGCCATGTTTCAATTCTCTTTAGGAATAACCACAAGGAACATCATTAAAACAAGGTGCACTTGAAATTAGTTCCTTCGAATTACCAATTTAAAATAGCATGTTTTAATACTTTTACGAAAATTCAACTTAAAGCAAATTTTTGGACATTTGATGCACTAGGGAAAACTAAGTGACATGCATAAACTTTTGCATAGCTGCACCATTTACCCAGGTACCTAAAATTTGATTACTCAACTTCCACTAGAAACACTCAAGGCCTCATTAGTGTCCTCCAAACGAACCATAAAACCTTTGTAACAAGCTTTCATCTACCTCCTTCATACCCGTAGACTTTTAACTTGAGGCTATAGTAAATTGTACCATGTCTGCCCTTTTTATGGTGAAACCATCTTGGTTATTCATCTGGACCCAACTTTCCAAAAAACCCAGCTTTCTTGTTTTTGATAGCCCTTTTCTCCAACACAAGCCATTTTAAAGCTTTTCAAGCTCATTTTGTACTTGTTTTTTGGGACAATTAGCCAACAAGCAATTTCTAAAGGTAATTTTTTAAATATTGGGTCCCCAAGCTTTACATTCTTGGGGTGTGCTGTGATACCACACAATAGAAGGGATACGTAGAGAGAGAGGGAGAGGTAGGGAGGGAGAGAGAGAGAGGAGGGAGGCACATATATAGAGATAAGTAGAGAGAGAAGGAGGGAGATAGAAGTGAGATAGAAATAATGAGAGAGAGAGGGAGAAAGGAGGAAGGTGGAGAGATTGAGAGAGAGAAGGAAGAGTGAGAGAGAGGTAGAGAGGGGTAGGTTATATAGAGAGTAGAGAGGGAAGGTAGGTGGGAGGAAGGAAGAGAGAGAGAGGTGATAGAGAGATAAGTAGAGAGGGAAGGAAGAAGGATAGAGAGGAGGAGGATAGGAAGAAGAGGAAGGGAAGGAAGGAAGAGAGAGGTGGAGAAGGAATGGAAAGGAGGGAAGGAGAGAAGGAGTGGAATGGAAGAAAGATGGATATGGATGGACGGAATGGATATAAATATATTAATGGAAAATGATTATAACTCCTAGAGATCCGAAACCACTCTCAAACATCCTAAAACTATATACATAAAATATAACTTAAAGGATAACGTAAATATCCATATGTAAATGTCAACTTATATTTTTATTTCATGTATATATAGTTTCATTGAAAGATAAGAAGAAGAAAAAAGACAGAGAGTTTTTTAATGTAGAACGAAACATGAGTGTGTTATAACACACTCACATTATGTCACAGCTTTGAAATAATTTGAGTGTATTATAACATGGTCACATTTTTTGAAATTTAAACCATAATGCAAGCACGTTATAATGCTCTCACACTTTAGCTTGGTAATGACCGAGCCTAGGCCTGATCACTACCAACCCATAACATGCCCGCATTTTGGATTGGTAATGACTGAGCCTAGCCTCAGTCACTACCAACCCATAACGTGAGTGTGTTTTATTATTTTTTCTATTTTGGGACCAAAAATTGGAGAGGCCACTGTTTGGCCCACCATCTTTGTGCACTTAACCAGAATTGCTCCTAAAAGGTCTACAAGGAACTTGCCTTATGTGCTTGTGTATGGGAAAGAGGAAAAGTTGCCTATCTTAGTTGAGTTACCAATACTTAACCTTATGAAGGAGTTGGAAATGATGGAAGGAGAGCCAATGGAGATTATAATTGCTAAACTAATAGATTTAGAGAAAACAAGAAGGCAAGAAATGCAAAGCTTGGAGCTGCACCAAACACACATGAAGAGATCCTTTGATAAAGAACAATCCCAAGAATGTTCAAAGAAAGATGTATCCTACTGAAATGGGATGAGTTGAGGAGTAGGCATGTAAAACTTAATAAATTTGATGTTATGTGGGGTTGAATTTTTGTGATCATAAGTTGCAAGATGCATAATGATTTCCAATTTTCCAAGTTGGATGGAGAAGAGTTACCTATTCCAGTCAATGGAATACACCTAAAGCATTGCTATTGAGGTGATGAAGTATCTTTTCTACATATTAAGATAGTTTCCCTTTTGCTAATAAGTGTTGTTTCACACTATTTTAGGTGTCTTTTCTCTAAGTGTTGAGGCACAATTTGCTTTTCTATTGGGGGATTGCAAGTTTTGGTTTTGTTTATGTGTTTAGTTATTAGTTTCAAAGTATTGATAGCTAGTTGTCAAGTTTGTTTAAAGTTTTGTTTTAGGTTGCCTTGACTCCATGTATAAGGCCACTCAATCAATTCTATCACAAGCCTCTATTAATGAAGGTCTAATTATGTCAGATTAATTTTAAGTTAGTATTAAGAGAGTGAAAGTTTAACCTTATTTAACCTCATAGAATGAAAGTTTCAAAGAACTTGTTTTCCTTTTTGTGAACAGGAGAGAAATTAAATATCTGCTCAAGAGAGTGGAGTTTTTAGAACTCCACTCCTAGTCATGGCATTTGGGATGAGTTCAAACCTCTAGTACCTTTAGCATCAAGGAAGTTAGTTTTCTATGTCACATTGTTAACTATAACTCTCACCAATCATTTTGACTTGATGCTAAAAATGGAAACTAAACAATGGAAGAACTAAGAGTTTTATGGAAATTGCCAAGAAGAGAGTTGCCATGTATCTTAAGCTCCTTGACACCACACTCAGTTTACAAAGTATTTTGTCCATATTCACCTTAACAAGAGGAGGGAAAGTTTCCTAAAATGAAGGTATAATCATCCAAGTGTTGCAACATCTTATATTGGTAGGCTAAATATTGGTCGTAGGGAGGCTTTCTAGGGGCTTTTTTATGTTGCTTCATTTCAGCTAAATAAGGGAGGAAGGTAGGCTTTTTTTCTTTGGAATTCAATCACTCTTTTACAATGTAAGGTAGTAGAGAAGATGGAGTAGACAAAAAATCATAAGAGAATGTGGATCCTATGAAATCCATTGACAAGAAAGAAGGGAACAAATGCCTACTTCTTCCTTTGACCTGCATATATTTTCTAATGTGAACCACAACCTATATTATTTTATGTCTATTTCTGATTTATTGAGGCATTCTAACAAACAATTCACTTGCATCAACTATATATATATATATATAGAGAGAGAGAGAGAGAGAGAGATTGAGATTTAAGCTATTATAGAGGATTGTATGATATTAGTAGGAAGTTTTATTTGTTGGAAAATATTTTTATTTATTACTAAAGCTAGATATTTGCAAGTGATGATTATGATCCCATGTGTGATAACTTATGTTATTTATTAGATAATCTTATACCTAACTTGTATGATTTTGACATAACTAACAGATGTGATTTTGAATATGTTTCATCATGCTGAAAAAAAATGCTGAATGGGAATATAAATTGTTATCATTTTGATGATGTAAATTATTTTGTATTTAAGTTGTTATTAACTCAACTTTAGATAGTTTAGATTATCATTTTAGTATTATATTTACTATTGTTATAGCCATTAGGTTAAGGAGGTTTTTGAAAATACTAAGATATCCTATGTGCATAATTTATCCTTTTCTTATTAATTTTCATAGTAAAGGAGTATATTGAGGATACTTAAGAATTATAATGTTAATAAGGAATAGTTGTAATTCAATAGAATGATATTATTTCCTTGAGTCATGATGTCATCAATTTATATGCCTTGTCTATGTAGGGAACGATATGTTTTATGTAGGTTTTAGAAACGTTAAATGAGATAAATATTTACTTATATCTTTATTTAATTGGTTAAGTTATTATCATCATGATAATATAGAAGATTCCCCAACACCAATTATGCCTTGCAGTTTAATAGCCAATTTTAAATAATCCTATATGTGTACTTGGTAATAATCCTTAACTTGAAGTTTTATCGTATTATAGTGTAGATTAGTGTTAGTGGATTATGAATGAAATTGATGTCAAGACATCATTTGAACCTAGTGGATTATACCCTATTGCTGGTCAACAAAGTATATGATGGTTCAAGCTCATCTTGTCGAACTATGAAGCCTCTGATTTCGTTATGTAGGAAAGTCCATCATGGATGAGTACCTAAGGCATAAGTTTTTCTTGTAGGTCCTATCCTTTTGTAACTACCTTGAAATTACTATTGATCATTTTATCTTGATGGTGGAACTAATGGAGTATCTAGTTTTGCGGGTTTCTTGCAGGTACAAGTTATGGAAACTAAGTGGGCTGCTAATCACACTGTGAGATGAAGCAAAGGAGAAGATGGTAAGGGATGGTTATTCATATCATTTTATTAGGTTAGTATAAATTCCACAGTGATAGCTTATAGATAAACAATGAGACTAGTACTTATTAAAATACTTAGTGTAATGAAATGTTGATAAAATTTAGATGAAAATATCAATAGATTCTATCAATCTCCTGTGATAAATTTAATTTACATAATATGTGGCATCATTTTTTTTTTGGATTATAAATGTGTTAGTAGAACCAATCAGCCTATTTCAATGTAGTGATTCTATTTCTACTTTTGAAATCCAACCATGATTGTCAAAATAATTATTTATTTAGCTGAAGATTATAATTTATTGGTAAAATGTTATGCTTTTCATGGAGTATGTACATTTGAAACAAACTTTTGTGAGTTAATAAGGTGAATGTGGTCAAAATTTAGAATTTATGTCATGTCCTTAGTTGTGTTTTTGGTAGAGTATTTTGGCCATTACACCATGGCCCAATGGATTGAATACAACAGTTGGTCTTTGAGTTTTAGCAAGAAAACACTGTGAGAAGTTGCCAAAAATGTTAGCTTATTTTGTAAATAACCATCAACAAGCCTTAGAAATTTCCATGAGTTTAAAATTTTAAAGCTAAAAACAACATTTAGAAAATTTTCCAAAATGGTCATGGGCGCCAATTCCTCAAAAGGAAAAAAAAATAAATTATTTTTATTATGCTTTAATTCCAAGAGAATGGAATGTAAAGTTTCTTTTTCCCTTAAAAGTCCTCATCCACATTGTGTGAAAGAAAGTAGGATTTTTCTATTATGTTACATTGAAGAGAAGCTTGATACATGGTGTGAGAGCAAGACCTTGTTTCTCTACCTTTTTTGGGCCACGTTGCAAGAGGATATGGAGGAAGTTTTGCACGCATCAAGGGAGTTGGAGAACTTTCAAGTGAGCCTAGATCATATTAATGTATGGAATGTTTCAAAAAAGGGAGGAAGACCCGACGTGATGCATAAAAATGGAGGAATTTTGAGTGCTACATTAAACTATTTCCATGTGATAGATACCTCCAAAGGGAAAGCTCTCTAAGAAATTAGGAGATCATGGAGATAAGAGACAAACACAATGAACAATGCAACTTGTGAACACCAAACCTACACAAACTAACAAGAGACCAACAATCAAGTGTAAAACATGTTAGAAAGATCAATCTAGTGTTCCCTATGAAATTCTTTAACTAAAATCACTAGAAAACATGAAATATCAAGAAAGTGAACTAAACAAAGCATGTAATGTAAATAAAATCAGCTAAACCTCCATCCCATAGGGGGAGTGGTGCTCCTTTGATGTGGAAAGAAGCCATTTCCCAATCCCTTTAATAAGCTTGATGAAGTGTAGATGATTTAAGTGTAAAATTGACTATAATCTAGCTAAATTGTTTGAACATGATGAAAAGCTATGGAGTGAAATGCCTATAATGTTAATGCTCTAAGTTGTGGATCCATATTATGAAAATGATGCCTCTATTTATAGAAGCCAAGGGTTGAAGAATGGAGGGAATTAGTGAATGTGGGATAAATTGAGAGGCAATGAGAAAGTGCCAAGTGTCACAATTCTATTGGAGAAAGTTGGAGCACATTTTGGAAATGTGTGAGTGGAGGAGGATGGAAGAGAAGTACATGTTGATGGTTGAGAATTTGAAAATGGTGTAAGAGGAATTGAATGAGATTTGAGAGGATGTAAGAAGATTTAAAAGGTTGTAAGAGAATTTATTGCAAATGTAAGAGGATGTGATAGGTTTTTGAAAACCTTTGGAGGGAAATTGAATGAGAGGTGGTTGAGAGGAATATTCCTTGGAATATGCCTTGGTAAGGGAAAATAGATGAATTAAATAATTAATTGAAATTATTTTCATGTGCAACCTAGTTAGTTGATCATGAGTTGATTTAACTCTTAAGAAGTTAAAAGCTGGAGGAATTGATAATGATGATTAGAAAGTTGATTTAGGATTAATTAATTGGAGTGAATTAGGAGATGTGGCATTTGATTTGATTGATTTTTAATCAAATGAGAAGATTAAGAGAGGATTTAATTAAATTATTTTGATTTAATTAAATAAGATGAATAATTAGTTAGAAGAAGGGTGAATTAATCCAATAAATTTAATTATTTGATCAATAGTTGAATTTGCCGATTTTAATTAAATAATGTTGATTATTCAATTAATTGATCAATTTGAGATGATTTTAGAAGAAACAATGTTAGTTGATCAGAATCAGATATCCAATATCAATCAGGAAATTTTTGGTGTCTACATTTTGGCCTTCTTTGAAGTGAGGTACCTGCTTCATCAGTTCAAAGAATAACATTTCCATGATCAAAATTCAAAAAAAAGAAGATTTTTTCAGATGGTTCACTGCTGCCCCAAAAGAAGGAATTATGCTGCTACACTGCTCCCTCGAGAGATCAGGTGAAAATTGCAAAATTTGGTCAAGCTTGCAAAAAAGATTCAACAATGATTCAGGAGTGGAAAATAGCCCACAGGATGCGAATTTAGGCTTACAACTACAAAAATGGATCAAAATGGGCTTCGTTCAGGAAAAAATGGATTAAATGGGTTCAAAAACCCTAAACATTTTGCATAAAAGGGGTAAGAGGGTCATTTTAAAATCATTTGCACACTTGACCTTTAGAGATTCTGGCGATTTTGCTCTAAGGTGCTGACAGAATGGCGGCTCATGTGCTTCCCAGACATCGGATAGATTGGGTTAACGAGTTCCAATGGCCTCAGGATGCAGGACCCCCAGTACACCTTTCAAAAAAATTCTTGTTTTGCGTGTTTTAGTGCATTTATTAGGTCCTTTTAGGTCGACCAAAAGCAGTCCTTTAGGGCATCACATTTGTTATGTGTGGCATTGCATTTGCAGATGCCAACCCGCATTTGCACTAGAGTGTCATGCAATGCTAAATGGTCTTAGGGTCATGATAGGGATGCCAACTCACCTTTGCGAGATAGCATCGCGCAACCCAAAAATGAAACAGGGTCACCCCAAAATTCAGACTCGCTTTTGTGGTGGAGTGTTGCATTTGATTTTGGCGTCGCATTTGCAAACGACAAAGCATCGCCTTTGCAAATGCCACGCCGCCTTTGCTTCTTGGGGATTATTAATTTTTGAAAAGGCATCTGTTTGGCGAATATTTGACTTCGTGTGCATTTTTGTTGTAGGATGTCCTACCAATGCCTCACTTGAAGGAGCACAAGAGTCGATTTATACGCAAAGTGAGACATTTATTGGATCAAGCCCTATTTTTCCTTGGCGTGATTGGATTCAGACATATTGCCTAGATGCTCGAGGTGCGGATGCATCTTGTGATGATGATAGCCTTGGTGGAGAGATGGTGGAGTGAGACCTCTCTGTTTCACCTACCCACTGGCGAGGCCACCGTCACCTTGGAGGACGTATGGAAGATCTTGAGGATCCCTATTCATGGTGAGCACATTATATATAATGTCGAGGCTAGCGGTGATGCCATTTTCCATTTATTTGGAATTGATTCATATGAGGTGGACAACGGTCAAATAGACCTTCATCGATATGAGGGGATTTCCCCTTATTTGACTTTGTTTGTCGGCACATTGATCTCAGGAGTCCTTGTTCCTAACCGATGAGCCAAAGGATGCAACGTTGGATGGGGGATTGTTTGGTGCCGGATGATGGAGGAGATGACCATCTACACTTGGGGGCTAGTCGTCCTGGCCTTGTTGTATCATGATATGCACTAGGTTGTATACAGCGGGGCTCACAACATTGGAGCGGTCATTATATTACTCCACATGTGGGCCTATGAGCACATTGTCATTTTGAGGCCACATATAGCAGACGTTCAAAAAAACTGCGATGATCATGTGGCTTACAAGTACAGGGGGATGACCACCCTCCACTACATAGGAATTATAGGCATCCCACACTGGAGGTGGGTTCTTGATGCTTGATGATAGTATTTCGGTGGAGGCCTTGGTTACACTTTCCTAGATGGTATGATGATGATGATGAACTCTTTTATTGTCGGTAGTCCAGGTACATGCAGGGGAGAGAGCACTATATGATCGAGTGGTACCTCCTAGATAGGGTTACTCACTAGTTTGGGGAGGTACAGGATGCTCCAGATGATAGGCAGAGGGTCATTTTTACTCAGAGGACTAGAGAGGCAGTGTGGGGATAGAGTATCCCACCTCAGCAGGTGATCGATGATTTTAGATAGCTAGTGATGGTGTTTTGGGTTTACTTCGACAGTTTTGTGGATGCAAGGACCATCCAAGCATATGATGCATATTATCGGGCTCATGCCCTGATTCGATTGACTCTACTAGTTGTGCTAGTTATAGCCAAAGGATGGGTTTGAGGACCCCAGATTGGACAGGTTCCACATGAGCCAGGAGACCAGCCGTTGGATGGATAGGATGGAGGGGGATATCATGATGGATAGATCCCCCCACTGGTGCCACCCGTTGGACAGAGGCCACTAGTCTAGCCACATCATCATATTCCACCCCACCACCACCACCAGGTATCGATCCTAGGGACTGACAGATAACATTGTTGCAGGTGCAGGTTTAGGTTTTGATAGGGCAGCTTTAGCAGGCCCATGCTCAGATTCAGACATTGGTCCAGGAGAGGGACCATGCATGGCAGGAGAGGGACCAAGAGTGCTAGATGAGGCTAGATGCAGATATGGCCTTGGCATTGGAGATGGGATGAAGGTAGCAGCTAGAGGCTACAACATAGCAGATATAGGGACAGGCCATAGTCCCGACCGAGATGTATGGCTGAGAAATGCAAGAGGCATCATACTACCGAGCAGTGTACTACAGAGTTGTGGCCCAAGAGCGGCGAGATCCAGATTTCTCCTACCAAATCCCCTCATGCAGGCACATCAGGGTCCCACCATCAGAGCAAAGGTAGCCATCACAAAGACAAATAGAGTGAGGATAGCTTAGGATATTGATAACACACTTGAACACACTTTTTGTATAGCCTAATTTATGGTGTGTATACATTCATTGGCTGAGTTTTTGACTAACCTCTTGTATATTCGATGATGATACTGTATATCTGATTTCGATGTATCATGACATTCAACTTTTTTTGATATATATATGAGATGACTTGCGATGTGTTTATATGTTTCAATTTATATATATATATATATATATATATATATATATATATATATATATATATATATATATATATATATGAATGGATGGATGCATGTAATGCTTATACTATGATGCAATGGATGTTTTATGAATGCATATGGATCTATATGTATACTCTTTTATATGATGGATGATGGATGCATTTATATGTTTTACTTCTTTTTCATTATCTTTCTTATATGCAATGTATGTATGGATGATGCAATCATGTGATGATTATGATAATGCCTATATGATTATGCAATGGATGTTTTATGAAAATGTATGGTTTATGAGATGCTTAGAATAACCAATCTATATTATGATGGATAAAAATGCAATGTATGTGATTGATGTTTCTTATGATGATATGTGTAATATGTTGATGGTTTGTGGATGTAGGATGGATGCATATATAGATGTTTTTATTTTTGAATGTCATGATACCATGCTAGTATTAGTATATGGAAAAGATAGAAGAAAGATAAATCAACCCTTGACTTCGAGGTGATGCAAAAAACATGATGATAATAATGATGATTGCTTATCAAAGATTGGGGATATAAAGAGCTTACTTACCTTATTTTTGATAACACACATAGATACGATGCATCAAGGCATAAAGAACCAGGATGGTGTTGTACCTAGTGCGATGGATTTTGACTTGACAATCAGATAGGAGTATCCTTGTTCACACCTGGCATATGAAAACCCTATTAGGATGCAGTTTAAATATTTCAAACATCTCAGACCAAAACATAGAAAGGAAAAATCTTCCTTGGTAATAGTCAACAAGACATCCAAAACACCCTCCCTAAAGACCAAACAAAGTAAGCACGACCAAGGTTATATTACCAAAATATCCAACAAGCACAATAGATAAAAGATAATGATCAAGGCCCCATTCCTTTCTCTCTAAATTGTTTTGTTTAGACATCATTGAGAGGTCATTGGAATGGGCATAATAAGATAAATCAACAAGACAAAGATTAAGTAAACAAACAAGCTAATGTTCTTCATACCTCTAGCCAAGACTAAACTATGGTGATGCCTGATGTTGATTTCCATTGTAGAAGGGATGCATCCTAGGACATGATGTTATCAGATGATTTTGAAACTAACGGGATGATGAGCTATTAATACCAAGAGTTGACCAACTTGTTTACCTACTGACCTAGACTTGAGACCTTTGACATTTGAGTTTTCACTTTTGATTTGATATACTTGTTTCCAATTGTTTTTCCAAAGGTTGGGAAATGACAATCATTTATTATGAGCAGATGTTTATTGCGGGTGAACGTGAAACGAGATGGGTGATTTTGGGTTTTTTGAATTTTTTTTGGTATTTTGAAATGTTTTGAGGTTGTTTTTGGTATTTTCAAGATGTTTTATAACTGTTTTGATTTTCAAAATTTCCAATGTTTTGGTGTTTTCTAAGATTTTGAACAAGAACCTAACCTAAAGACCTATCCTAGGGGCCTTGGGGGCTGATCAAAGATTAGCCTTACCTACATTATACACGTAGAGACCACATAGTTCGACTGACACAAACCCATTTATTTATGAGATATGAACAAATGGATTGCCATTTTATTGTGGTGTACTCCTAAAGGACTAACCTAATGTGTCTCAGGGGCACATCGATGATGGCCTTGCTTACGTTCAAGCTCAGAGACCCGTAGTTTGACATATTGACTCTATTTTTGAATTTTTGTATTTTTTGACCTATTTTTGGGGATTCTGATTTTATGAATTTTTTTGGATTTTTGGATTTTTGAATGTTTTGGATTTTCTGCTTTTAAGGAAGGCTTCAAGAATATACATGAATCTGATCCCATGTAGGTATAAGAACATTATCCCAATGTGGTACGATAGACTATTTTGATATAGGCAAGAAAAATTGACCTTAGGAATGTGCCAAGTAGTTCTAAGAGGGATCATGATACAAACACATGATCAAGCTATGATGCAAACGTGGATGGGTGATGGATGGAGATATGGAAGTGTGATGGATTGATGATGTAGAACAAGCCATAAAGATCATGGTGGATGGAAAGTGCTTATTTACACAAGGCACTTGTTTTCCATGTTTTCACCAAGGTACTTGCCCAAAGCGCTGCCGAAGTGGTTTTCACTAGAGGACGATTTTTTCTCTTTACTATTTTCAATCCTTTTTCTATTTTTTTTGGATTTTTTATTTTTTTTGTATTTTCCTAGATTTATACCTTGCAAGCTTAGGTATAAAACTTTTTGAGATGGGAGCTATTGATAGGCTCCTGTAGAGGCTCACCTTTGGGTGTTGATAGTTGATATGCTCCTGATTTATAACTTGTTGTGATGATGAAGGGTACCGACCAATTGGATTCAAACATTCCCTTGATGTCTAGATTTGGCACATTTTTTTGATTCTCCTTCAATACAAGCTCTCTGACTTGAAAGGTTTGACTCCTGATCTTTTTATTGTAGCTTCACTTGAGATGGTTCTGATAGAATTGTAGATGGTTTAAGGCATCCATACGCCACTCATCTAGTATTTCAAGCTTGTTCAACCGTAACACGTGATATTCTTCATCAATAATTAGATTCTACAATGATATTCTTAAGGATGGGAGCTCAATCTCAATGGGGAGGATGGCTTCTGATTCGTAGACTAGGGAGAAAGGGGTTGCACCTGTAGGCATGCAGATACTTGTTCAGTAGGCCTATAAGGATGGATTTAACTATAAGTATCATTCACAACCAACTTCATTGGTTGTCTTCTTTAGGATTTTCAAGATGGTTTTATTAGAAGCCTCAGATTGGTCGTTACCTTGGGGGTAATATGGGGTGGAGAAGCAATGTTGGATGTTGAATTTTTGGCATAGCTCTCAAACATCCTGGTTCTTGAAAGGTGACCAATTATCTGAGATAAGGGCATGTGGGACATCGTAGCGACAAATGAGGTAGTTCATGATGAATTTGGATATCTACTTCCCTGTGTTGTAGGTCATTGGAATGGCCTCTACCCACTTTGAAAAGTACTATGTTGTGGTGATAATGAACTTGTGTCCATTAGATGAAGTGGGAGTGATTTTTCCAATGAGATCGAGCCCCCATTGTGAAAAGGGCCAAGGTATTATAATTGGTTGGAGCTCCTAAGCTGGTGCAAGAATGAGGGCCCCATGTTGTTGGCATTGCAAACATCTTCGGACATAGTCGTGAGCTTCCTTCTCCATCGTGGGCCAGTAGTACCTAGTCCTCAGCAGTTTCTTGTCCAAGGTCATACCATTCGAATGTGATCCACAAATTCCATTGTGTACCTCAATTAAATCAATCAAAGCTTCCTTAGGGTTAAGGCATCACAAAAGGGTTCCTTTGATACTCCTACAGTATAGGGTGTCTCCTAAGATAACAAAATGGGATGACTTCTTGATAAATTTTCTTTTCTAGGTTCGGGATGATATCAACAGGGAGGGCTCCTATTTTTATGTAGGTGTATATGTTGTGGTACTAAGGATCACCGGGACCAATGATTTCACACACGAACGTAGACTTTGGTACCTCAAAAGCTGGTACGAGAAGATGCTCTACCTTGAATTCATCTTTATGGACATTGCATGGGATATCCAGTAGTGATCCAAATGTTGCCATAGCATCAGCTACTCTATTGTTTTCCCTTGGTATTTGCTCAAACATGATGTTAATGAATAATTATTTGAGGCTTTCCACTAGTTTCTTATATGGAGTGAGTTTTTCATCCTTTGTTTGATATTCATCATTGACTTGGTTGATGATAAGTTGTGAGTCCCCATAGACCTTAAGTGCCATAATCTACCATTGTACTACAATTTTGAGTCCTATGACAAGAGCCTCATATTCTGCAATGTTGTTTGTGTAAGGAAAAGACAACTTATATGACTTTGGTATGCAATCTCCTTGTGGTGTGATGATGAAGACTCCCACTCCTGGCCCATGTTGTGTGTAGGATCCATCAAAATACACTTTCCAATGATCTACTACACTATGGTTGAAAAGGGACTCATCTGGAAATTCTGATACAAGAAGGTTCTCTGAATATATTAGCACCTCTGCTAGTTGGTCTACAATTACTTGTCCCTTAATGGCTTTCCATTCTACATACTCAATGTCATATTTTGTTAGGATCATGACACATTTAGCCATTCGCCTTGTGAGAATTGCTTTGGAAAGGAGATACTTGAAAGGATCTATCTTGGTGATGAGTTTTATTTGATGAGCCAACATGTAGTTCCTGAATTTCTATGCAGAAAACACTACTGTTAGGCAATCCTTCTCAATGAATGTGTAATTCAGCTCGTGTCCCACCATGGTTCTATTGATATAGTAAATAGCTCTCTCTTTCCTATTTTCATCATGTTGATCTAAGAGAGCCCCAAGGGCTACTGCTATTATCGATATATACAAGATCAAGGGCTTGTTTGAAATTGGTGGCACAAGGACTAGTGATGTGAGTAAGTACTCCTTGATTTTATTGAACGCCTGATCACATTTCTTGTCCCATTTGTATGCTACCCCCTTATGGAGTAGATGAGAATATAGGATAGCCTTATCTACTAACTATGCTATAAACCAGCGAATGTATTGGAGCCTTCCCTGTAAACCCCTTAACTGCTTGAATGTTCTTGGTGCTTCCATCTCAAGAATTACTTTGACTTTGGCAAGGTCTATCTCAATTCCCCTCATAGATACAATATACCCCAAGAGCTTCCCTGATTGTGCACCAAAGACACACTTCTTTGGATTGAGTATGACCTTATATTCTTCTAGAATGTCAAAGATGGAGCTTAGAGCCGCTATGTGATCTCGACGCTTTCTTGATTTGGCTAATATGTCATCCACATAGTCTTCCATAGTTTTGTGAATCATGTTGTGGAATATAAACATCATAGCTGTTTGGTATATAGCCCCAGTGTTCTTTAACCCAAATGGCATCATGTTCTAGCAGTAAGTCCCCCATGGACAAGTGAAAGCTATTTTGTGTTGATCTAGAGGGAAGTCATCCTTAGGACATGCTTTGTTCAAGTCCCTGAATTCAGTGCAGATGTGGACGCTCTCAGTGGGCTTAGAGACAGGTGCAAGTTTTGAAACCCACTCTGGATAATCAATTGGTCTATGAAGCCAGCATCTAGGATTTTTTGTAACTCAAGTTTGACTAGTGATGTTATTTGCAGATGCATCTTTCTCAACTTTTGTCTTACTGGTTTTGCTTTTGGATACATGGCTAGATGATTAACCACAACCTCTAGATCAAGACTAGGCATGTTAGTGTAGGTCCATGCAAAGTTTACCTTTCTTTCTCTCAAAAATGCAGCTAGAAGTTCTTGTTCCTCGGTCAAAAGTGATTTTGCATAGAAGGTGATATGTGGTGTTTCCTCAATTCCTAGGTTGATCGGATTGCATTTCTCTGCCAAGACTGCTGATTTTTCCTGATGAATAGCACTAAGGGGAAGATTGAATCCCTCATCCTTTGGAACCTTAGAGAGGTTTCACTATCATATGTGTCCTTTGTTTTTACTATTTTTTGGTCAGAAAGTGCCACAGTGTGGTTTTCACTTAAAGACCTAGATAATACTCTTAAATTTTCTATTTTACGACTGAGGGATTAAATTGTTTCCCCATAGTAGGCATGTGTGTCAAGCTCAATATCAAATCTTTCCTTATGATCTTCACATGGTATTGTATCTCGTAGTCCCACGAATTCCGAAAGAGCCTCATCATTTTCAAACGTGTCCAAGATCAGTGGTCCTCGTTGGTTGTAATCGATGAGTTGGGGGTAGACAAGTTTTAGCTCATTGGTCTGGTTACTTGGTTCAAAAGATAGGGTACTGATCATGAAAATAGAGGAATCCTTGAATAACATGGGTAGGTCAGCGACGGGGTCCTCGTCACACACATTGGTTAAAAGGTATAGTTATCTAAAGGTGAGCCTATGGACATCGGTAACTGAGGAGGAGCTTTGACTTTTTTAACCAGGGCATCTTTGCCACGTATGGTTATCTTTAGAGGGGTACATCCAAGGCCAAAATTCTTCATACGCTTCTAAGGAATAATAGGTTCTAAAAGGCCATTATCATTTTTCCCAAGCTTTTCATTTTTGTTATATCCCCATCCTTGCATTAACTACAGTCCTTTGTTGTCGTCGTCCATGGGAAGATCAGGTACAAGCCTTTCATCTTGATATAATAAGCTTGATGTATCCCTTTCATCTACCACTTCTTGAATTAGGTCCCCCCATCTTTTGAATCTAGAGGGGTCTACTTTGAAGGTTTGAGATGGTGTGTCAATCGGTTGGGGTTTCCCATGAGATCGAGGAGATTGAGGTAACTATCCTATTACAAAGGCACTTTTTTTTCATTTTGTAGTCCCCACACCCATTATCTTGGATAATGACTTTAATATCAGAGATGTTCGGAATGGAGGGTGTCTTTGTCTTAGAAGTGGAGGCTAGGGTAGATGGGTCTCTGTATGGAGATGTGAGTCCCTCATCATTCTTCAAGACTTGGGGGATCTTGTAGTACTTGGATTCCAGATTTTTGCAATAATAAAATGGTTTGGGATCACCATGGACTGTGACCTCTTGATTTTGATAGGAAACTTTAAACATTAATGGAAGGTGGATGTGACAGCTTGCATCCCATGGATCTATGGGCATCCCAGGAGGATATTGTAAGGTAATTCAAGGTCAAGGACTTGGCATGTAGTTTCCATGATTACTAGTCCTACTTGAATAGGGAGTTGAATGGTGCCTTGAGATACCCATTCTTGATCATCATATGCCCTAATAGTAATACCCTTACCTTTTTCAATGACATCTTCAAAGAATCCCAGATTCTTTATTAGCTTGAGAGTATAAATATTTATCCCTACACCTCCATCCACCAGGACTCATTTGACTTTATTTTTATGGACTAGGACTTCAAGATGGAGTGCACGGTTTAACTTGAGGCTCTTGATAATTTTCATAAACAGGGATCTTGATGAGGTTTGCTTGTACCAATTGTTGCATGATAGACTCAATCGGTTCCCCAAGTTGTGTGTATTTTGTTTAGGGGGGATACTTGTTCCTTGGACGTGGTCCCCCTTGAGTATTTAGGTTATTGACCACTTGATTGTTGGGTTGTTGTGATGATGTGTTGGCTTGTACGTTGTTTTGGTTATTGACTTGCGGTTGTTGATATGGTTGTGTGTTTTGTCTTGGGGCACTGATTATAACTTTGGCGTCAACCACACCATTGTTAGTAACATTCTTGTTCTTTTCCCATGTGCGAGGTTTTTCATTGTAACTAGTTGATGGACGATTGTCTTGATAAGTAGGTGTCCCCCATTGTGCAATAAGGGCTCTTTCTATGTTGAGCGCCTTGGGGATCAACTAGTCATATGTTGTGATGCATTGCATTTTCAGATGGAAGGACAAGGTCCCTTCAAGATTAGCGATGATAGTACCGATTTGTTGTTCTTCTGGCATAGCCCACTTGCTCTTGTTGGCCTTGGATAGCCATTGTTGCAAGAAGGATGCGAATGTTTCCCCCTTGGCTTGTTTTAGAGTAGATAGTTCCTCTAGACTCACGTCCATGCCTATATTAAATGAATAGTTATGTATGAAAAAGTCCACAATTTCTTGGAACTTCTTAATTCTAGGAGCAAGGCAGGAGAACCATTCTATTGTTGGTCCAGCCAAACTACAAGGGAATAGTCACATTAAATAAGACTAGTCGTATGCAACTTCCATTTAGTGGACATGAAATTCCTTGATGTGATCTTTAGGGTTACCAGTCCCATGATATTTGTCAAACTTAGGTATCTCGAACCCTTGTGGAAATGGAACCATCGCAATGCTTCTGTCGAATGGATAAGGGCACAAATTCCCATGTGTTTTTTTTTTTTTTTCCAAATTGTAGGTCTAGCACTTGTTGTGAGAGTAATTTGATTTGTGCAGACACATCATTTTATAGATCCGGTGGTGGGATGAATGTGTTTTTGGGTGGTTTGATTGTTTGAGTGATGGGTGGGTTGTTTTGTGTGTTCACGAGAGGTTGTTGCAAGTTTTTTTGTGCCACCAACGCTTGTTGGTATGCCTGCAATTGTTGTTATGCCAACAATTCTTGTTGTTGGTCTTGTTGTTGTTGTTCCAACAATGTTTGTTGTTGGTCTTGCTACTATTGTGCCAACAATGCTTGTTGTTGGGCTTGTAACTGAGCTACTTGTTGTTGTGCTTGGTATTGTTGCAAAGCTTGTTGATAAGCTTGTTGTTGTAACAAAGCTTGTGCTTGATATTGATCTTGTGACTAAGATTGAGCTTGTTGGGAAACTGTGTAGCTTGGGCAGCTTGTGCGACTTGTGCAACTTGGGCAGATTGGGTGGCTTGTTCTTGTTGCAATAAAGCATGTGCTTGCACTTGGGCAGCTTGTTGTGCTTGTTGTATGGATTTATGTGCCTATGCTTGTTGAGTGGCTTGTTGAGCTTGAAATTGTTGGAATGTTTTTTGATAGGTTTGATGGGTAGCTTGCAGTGTGATACTATATTGATATGCCACATTTGGATTTGGTGGTGGAGGTGGAGGATTCAGAATGTTGTGAGATGGTGTGATGAGATTTTTTTGAGGTGGTTTTTGAGGTTTTGTTTGAGTGATGATAAGGGGTTGTGTGGTAGATGGTGCAATTGATGTGCTAGGTCCTTGGGAGACCACATTTTGAGATATTTGAGGTGTTGTAGATGGTGTAGAGATTGATTGTTTTGTTTGGATTGGTTCCACCTGGTGTTGTGATATCAGTGGCATGCTTGGAGGATTTGGTATGTTGATTTGATTCATGGTCATAGGAATTTTTTTATTTGGTTGATTGAGGATTGGTAAAGGGGGTTTCCCTAAACCAAGGATTGGTGTGGATTTTGATGGTAGAAGTGGAAATGGTGGGAAGACTGGTGGTGTGTTTTCTTGAGAAAGTGATGATGAGGGATCAAAGATTCCCCCTTGTCCAAATATACCCACTTGTCCTTGTGAAGTCATAGGGAGAGACACTTGTGTATCGCGAGAATATGTCAGTGATGTGGCGAAAGTGGAAGGATTGTTGGTGTCATGAAAGATGAGTGGGACGTATGGATGTTTTGGATCTCGAGGAACGGTATTTAATAGACCCAAGATGGTTTTTGCATCTAAGTCTTGGTTATTTACAAGGGGATCTGTTTGAAGAGCATGAATCAATGAACTTCCCTTAGTAACCATAAGTTGACTTGGAGCATGAGATGATGTTGGTTGTATGATGGGTTGGATGATGTTTTAGAAAAGGTGTGAATGATATTGGTGGTATAATCCCAAGAGTTTTTTCCACAATAGTGCTCACATCATAATCGGAAGGGAGTTTAGCCCCTTCCTTTGCTAATGCTAACATGTATTGTGAAGGATAAGTCTCATCATTGTGTTTACAATCTTGTGGTTATTAGGATTTTGGACTATCTCCATGATTTCATCTTGAGTCATTCCTAGGACATTGTTGGTAACATCCTCCACTTGGCAACCTCCCTCTTGAAGATCTTGTGGTAGCTAAGGGAGGTTGAGTGGCGGATTGTTAGATCCGATGGGGTTGATTTCAAGTGTAGTTTGACTCAAGTCACTTGAAGTGGATGTTTATTTGTTTGCTTCCATGTTTTTCTTTTGTTGAGATCTAGTTTGGACCATAAAATGAGGATCAACTTTCAGGAATATGGGAGGTAAACCTCTAACTCCTTAGGTTGGTCTAAAATTTAGGTACAAAAAAGAAAATCTAAGATGTTAAGGATCAAATGGTGGTGATGAGACAAATGAAAGATGGATGATTTGAATGTTTGAAACCTTAAGAAACCTTGGAGGGATACTAGACTTTAGGACTTTTTGGATTTTTTTACTTTGGATTTGATTTGGATTTGATTTGGGTTTTGATTTGGATTTTGGATAATGAACTCGTCAACCCCAAGATGTTGGATGTTATCTTGGAATAAACTTATCCACAAGGATGATAATTTAACTAATTATATGAGGAAGGATTCATCCACACACACTTAGCCAATCAAAATGATTTTTGATTTGAATGATCGCCAAAACTCTAGCATGAAGGATTTTTTTCCAAGATTCTAAGAGTTGTTTGTGAGATGGGTTTTGATTGATGCTTTGGGATGGATGAAAGTGTTGATTTTTATCCTAAGTGAACCTAGAGAGGCTTTTGTTACAAGACCTAGGCATTGAAGAACATGCTATACTTCTAAGAACTTTTCAACCAAGAAGTGGTTCAAATTGAGCATACATATCTAGATTGTTCAAAGGAATGAGTCTATAAAACCTTGTGAACTTCTTGCTTATCTTGAGATGTTGTTTTTGGTTGCACTTCATAATGTATTTCTTGATGGATTTTTGAGTATGACACCTAAACTTAAATCTTTTTCACAAAGACTTTTGTTTTGGGATTTTGAACTTTTGTTTTGGGATTTTGTCCTTTTTTGGAAATCACGAGAATAAGCACATGTGTGGGGTTCAATTGTCTTTTATCTTTTTTTAATAGGTTCTTTTTACCACAAACACTTTCTTGCTTGGCTTTTTAAACTGAATGTATATGTCTCAATTTCTTTTCATCCCACAAGGTCCATTATGTGTAAATCAAGATAATCAAGGCAATAGTTCCCTAATGTTGACTTTAGAGAGAGAAAATTGAGATATAGGCCCAAATATTTAGAAGCCTTCTGAGGATAGAATCCTTAGGCACAAGTAGTAATACTTGGACTTTTCAAAGGTATTTTCTCTTTCAAAAGGGTTTGAAATTTGATGACCTTGTTGAATGTTTGTTTTCAATATTTTGGATCCAAGCAAAGTATTTAACTGACTCATAGATTGCACAACCCTAGGATAGAGATGGCTATATTTGTTGAATTCTCACTTGGATTTCTCTAGTTGTGCTTATTCAAAGCGGATGATTAGAAGCTTGACCACACTAGCTCCCCTCCATGGAACTCACTTCTATGGGTCAGCCAAGCTTCGAGTTCTCATGAATCTCCCATTACAAAATCTTCATCTCTACTAAGAATCGCAAGTATGTGGGACAGCTTCAGAATGATCATTCTTGCACTAACAAATATTAAGGATTTTGGCTTCTATACAAATTGATTCTTAGTCGGGGTAATCAAGGACATGGCACCTTGCAAGCATCTAGCAAGCCACTAAAGGATTTAATCAATCCTACTAGGGGCTCTTATACTTTTTACAGTAGTACCCCATTCTAAAAGAGTCTGTATGACTAAGGCCTACATACCATGAGGACTTGACAATTTAGTCTTATCCATTTATATACCGGCCCGAGTGAAAAACCAATTGGATTCACCTTCGAGTTATTCTTAAGTAGGCCCCTCTAAAGGTGAACAATAGTGAATAAGTACATATGTAGTTCAATCATCTTTGTTTGCATGAACAAAGAGAGAACACATGTTATGCATTTTCTCACACTAGCGTGATTGGTTCAATTTTAAAAACCCAAATTTGCAATGTGGAGGCAATCTTTTAGCCAACCTAATGTCACTAAAATGCTTTTGATTTTCAAGATCGCCATGAAGCATGAGAGAAGTGCATACACATTCGAATGACACAAGTTTGTAAAGAAGATTACAAAACAAAGAAAACAAGAATTCTTTTTAGTCCTCAAAGGCAATAAATGAGTTCTTTTTATAGCACCAAAATTGAGTGTGAAGTTCATTGTTCAATTTTAATCCAAA
Source organism: Sequoia sempervirens (assembly GCA_007258455.2). Lineage (NCBI taxonomy): Eukaryota > Viridiplantae > Streptophyta > Pinopsida > Cupressales > Cupressaceae > Sequoia > Sequoia sempervirens. The sequence goes on from VDFB02265754.1 coordinate 307,032, forward strand.
CTACAAATTCTAGTATCTAAGGTTCAATTTTAACCAACTTGACAAAGCTTGAGTTGTAGGTTAATTTTAAGCCCAAATTGAATCTAGTTGGTCCTAGGAAATGAATTGCAGAAATTGAATCCCTAGATTATTACAAAGAGCATTGAAAAATGCTTTTAAGTCTTCAATTTTTTATCCTCCACTACTTCTTGCAAATGTGACACTCAACTACAAATGTGGCACTCTGAAACTATCAAATGTGGTGTTGAAAAATGAAAGCAGCATTCTGGTGAATGCAAAAGTGATGCTATGCAGAAATAGAGAGTGCAAATGCGGAGAAACTACAAAAGCGACACTCTATGGTTAGAAATTAAGACATAAGATAGAGAGTGTGAATGCGACATTAAATCAGAAGTGGTGCAACAGAGGCGTGCATATGTGGTGTGACATAGAAAAAGTGGCGTTGTATAACAAAATCAGTGCTTTGCGGCATCGCATTTGCAGAAAGGCAATGCCATGTTCATGTACTTGCAAAAAATAGGAAAATCAAGTGAAATTTAACATGTTAAGTTGATCAAGCCCTCCTTGTAGCACCAAAATGTGAACACCAAACCTGCACAAACTAATAAGAGACCAACAATCAAGTGTCAAACATGTTAGAAAGATCAATCTAGTATCCCCTATGAAATTATTTAACCAAAATCACTAGAAAACATGAAATATCAAGAAATTGAACTAAATAAAGCATGTAATCTAAATAAAATCACTAAACCTCCATCCCATAGGGGGAGTGGTGCTCCTTTGATGTGGAAAGAATTCCTTTCCCAATCTCTTTTTGATGAAGTGTAGATGATCTAAGTGTAAAATTGACTATAATCTAGCTAAATTGCTTGAAGATGATGAAAAGCTATGGAGTGAAATGCCTATAATGATAATGCTCTAAGTTGTGGATCCATATTATGAAAAGGATGTCTCTATTTATAGAAGCCAAGGGTTGAAGAATGGAGGAAATTGGTGAATGTAGGATAAATTGAGAGGCAATGAGAAAGTGCCAAGTGTCACAATTCTATTGGAGGAAGTTGGAGCACATTTTGGGAAATGTGTGAGTGGAGGAGGATGGAAGAGAAGCAAATGTTGATGGTTGATAGTTTGAAAATGGTGTAAGAGGAATTGAATGATATTTGAGAGGATGTAAGAAGATTTGAAAGGTTGTAAGAGAATTTATTGAAAATATAAGAGGATGTGATAGGTTTTTGAAAACCTTTGGAGGGAAATTGAATGAGAGGTGGTTGAGAGAAATATTCCTTAGGAAATGCCTTGGTGAGGTAAAATAGATGAATTAAATAATTAATTGAAATTATTTTCATGTGCAACCTGGTTAGTTGACTATGAGTTGATTTAGCTCTTGAGGAGTTAAAAGATGGAGGAATTGATAATGATGATTAGAAAGCTGATTTAGGATTAATTAATCCAAAATTAATTAATTGGAGTGAATTAGGAGATGTGACATTTGATTTGATTGATTTTTAATCAAATGAGAAGATTAAGAGAGGATTTAATTAAATGATTTTAATTTAATTAAATAAGATGAATAATTAGTTAGAAGAAGGGTGAATTAATCCAATAAATTTAATTATTTTATTAATAGTTAAATTTGGTGATTTTAATTAAATAATGTTGATTATTCAATTAATTGATCAATTTGAGATGATTTTAGAAGAAACAGTGTTAGTTGATCAGAATATGATATCCAGTATCAATCAGGACATTTTCATTTTCTACACAACTATTGTATTTAGTTGACCAAAATTATATGAGTAGATAGCCTTGCATACGTAGGAAAGGATAAGGAAATCCACCTATGAGGTGGATTGACAAATTCCCCAAGATGTGGCACAAAAGAGTAGAAACCTGTGTCATATAGGTGTCAACCTTAAGATCCCTTGGAGTGTGCAAACCAACAACCTTATTGACCAAGTCCTCAACCTTGATGCCAAGTGTTGAGTGACCTTTGAGGTGAGATGGAAAGTCTTTCAACTTCAAAAGGGTAGCACATGAGGTTAACCAAATAACTCGGTAACCTCTAGAGGTCTAAAATGTTGCTCATTTAGTTAGACAAGATGTTGTCTATCCTTGTCAACCTAAGTACACTTAAGTATAGTGAATAAATTAATAATTCACACTAACACCCCCCTTTAAGTGATAATTGGGGAGATCACAAAAGTGTAAATAGATAGAAATGGGTCTCGGCTAGAGGCCATGATAGGTACACATGTACAATGCATTCTCTGACAAAAGTAGAAAAACCTTAGAATACCTAGTGGGAACAAAACTCCTCTCCAAAAAAAAGAATTAGAAGGATTTAAGACCTAAAAATATGTCGCTTGATGATAGGAACATGATGATGAAGAACTCTTGAAGCATGTCAAAGTTGTAAACTCTATTGATGATGAATTGGTGTCTACTAGAATCAACAAAAATCCAAGAATTATGGATCAAGATGAGAGATACAAAACACTACATAAGTGAGAATATGAACACTTCTCAATTGATGTACACAGTTTATTAAACTCTATGAAATCGATAATACAAATATAGTACTATGATAAGGAGTACTAGAATCTCAAAATGTGATCCACTAAAATAATCCCCCATTCAAGAAATCAAGATAGAAGGTTCATGAGGCCTCCCAAAAAGAAGATTCCTCCACTACTTCATTGCAAGAAGCATTAGCATGACACATCATAGTACCTCCATAATGCTAAGAGAAAAAAATAGACAAATTGAGATCGAGAGTGTGCAAGGAATGTAGAGATGTACAAGGTGAAATGAAAAAAATAGGGGTTTTAAAATGATCAATTGATAAATAAAAAGAGGGTTATGATGGACCTATTTTCCTTTATTTCATTAGGAAATGAGATCCCCATAATGAATTTATTAACAACCCTTAGGTGAATCAACCCTAAGTGAGAATCTTCATATTTTCTTATGACTAAAGGATGGGGGTCAAGGTCAAACATAACTTTGGGGAGAAAAACCAAAAATAGCAAATCAACACCAAAATGCAATCTAACACTTGAAACTTGAAGATTAAACTCAATATTTTTAGAACCAAAAAATAGAATGCAGATTTGAGAAGGGAAAAAACATGTGTACCAGTCACCAAAAATGCTTTTCAGATGTTGATCTAAGACTCATTCACCCATGGGTGAGTGGTTCCAATTGCATGGGTTGCAACAATCTCTTAGAAGCCTTAGGTGTCGATTTGAAGCTTCTGATTTGTCTAGGTCTTAGTGCTGAAAAGTTAGAAATCCAATCTATAGGTGAGATTTTGTGATTTGACAACAATTTTGACAACTTTTGCAACTTTTACAACTTTGTAAATCTTGCTCTTCAAAAGGTCTTCAAGTCTTCTTTAACCTAAATCTGCAATCACAAACACAAGAGAGAAACATTTTTGTTTTGGGTGAATAGGGGTTTGCGTTGGTCAAACCCCATTTTGGTAATCAAACCTTGAATTGAAATAATGCATGAAAGACGGAATGAAGAATGAACAAAGCTATGTTACCACTCAACAAAACCTTAAATGAAATATTGATAATGGAGATCTTAGGAGGTATGTAACTTTCATGAGATGATTGAATTGGATGTGGATCTTGACACTTGAATCTTGCTTGAAATATTTGACTTGATCATGAAACCTACATCACAATGTTAGCTCCAAAAACATGCATGATGCACAAATACTTTGACATGATGAATAGATCTTGAATTCTGCAATAAATCTTTGATATATATGTACTCTTGAATGCTTTTTATTTCTCTTGAAATGCTCTTGTGAATCTTGATAAATACTCATAAAACTCTAGGTGAAACTTAGTGAAATAACCTTGTATTTATAGGTATGTATCATTAATTTCCAAAAATTCAAATATCACAAGTTGACATTGAATTATGGATTTGAAAAAATTAAAATACCACCAAAAACATAATTTAAATTTAGGTCCAAAGGACGGGGCGGTGGGCCTAGCTCGATTGGCTAAAGCATCCTATTGCAAGTAAGAGGTCACAAGGTCTTATCTCCCCACCGTCCCCGTGGTACCAGAGGGCGTGTCACGCTAGCGTCACTGGTCACATGAAATTTTTTTACTAGGTGCACTACAGTTTATAAGAGGATGGATACCCAACCAATTCTTGCAGTCTAAAAAAAATAGGTCCAAAGGTCTAGGGAGGACCCATTCGCCTATGGACGAATGGGTCCCAAGTCCCTATACTTGGAACACACATTGCTAAATGTAAAGTGTTATGTTTAGGAATTAAGTATTGTCAGGTTTCCCCTTTGAAAAATGTAATTAAATAGGTTTGTAAATGAATTAAAGGGATAATTAAGGCATATTTAAGTTCAATTAATTAAGAGGACCCAAATAAGTGTGTAAATGTAGAGGGGTACATTTACCGACACTAAATTAAGACATTATTAAGTCCAATTATTAACTAGGAGGGCCCAAATAAGTGAGAAAATGTAAAGGGTTACATTTTCCTACACTACATTTAGCCCCCATTTTAGTGGAGAGGATGGCCTTGTGCCAAACTCATACTAAAGTAGATAATCAACAGAGGTCTAATTGTACAATTGTTAGAACGATAAGACGACCAAGATCGAGGAAGGATGATCAAGCCCCCAAGATCTAATATCTCATGGAAAAATCAACAAAGGCACCATGCCTATGTTAAACATATATATGTATGCAAGAATGACAAGATACTCAATCATGCAATGTCAAAGACTTAAAGAAGGAAAATAAAATGAAAAGAAAAAGGGGTGGATCAAGGCTCGATTTTCCAACACAATGTGGAACACGCCTTAGCTATTTTTGCAAAAATGTTTACAAGTGGAACACATTGTCCACTATGCAAACAACAATGTACGATCGCACAGGCTAGTGAAATCCCTTGTCCACTAGGTGAGCCCCCAAGGGTGGTAAATGAGAGAATATTATTAGGCTCACATATTATACCAAAGTTATACCTCTGATAAGTTTAATAAGGAACCACACAATATGAACATTGAGCTTCATAAGGCTTAGCAAGTTGTGTTATGTAAACACTTATGAACAAACAAGGCACCATAGGCAAGCAAAGTGTGTTATGCTTGGTGGCCATGAAAAAGGGTTGTAACTTTGATCTTCATAAGGTTAGCAAGTTGTGTTATGCTAAACATTTATGAACAAAATACAAATAGTATAAGATATGTTCAAAGGGGTTTTTCTTAGTTCATGGAAGGTCTCCCCTTAGGGAACATCGTGCCTAATGTCTCCAAGAGAGGACAAGTCTAGGATAAAAGATTCACAACTTAGGGAATGCAACGCATAGCATCACCACTAAGAGGAAAGTCATATGCCAATAAAGGTCACACTCTTGGAGGACATCAAACCCAATGACATCACCAAGAAGAAGACACATCACAAGAAGTAAGAAGACCGTGCAATGAAACATAAGATATAGTCCAAGATCTCCAAAAATGATAATTCCAATGTATGCCCCCACTTTAAAGAAATTGCTAACACCATGTTGTGAGAAATTACTTTAAAGTAGAAAATGATAAATGAAGACATGAGAGCTTATTTGGAAAGCCCTATGCCAAGTCATATGTTTCCAAAAGAAGCTATGTCATGAAAAGGGGTTGCCCCCAAAATGAATTCCCAAAATCACATAAGGGATCCACGGATTCGGGGTCAGCGTATGTCTTTGCTACAATGATATTATAGAGCTCAGAAATGTCATCATTCCCCAGATAACTCATGGAAAAAGAAGAATGACACATAGAGAGCGAAAACAAAGAAAAATCCTTTTCGGTCAACATGGAAGAGACCTAAATGTCTCGATGCCTTGTGTCATCCCCAAAAGGAAAACACAAGACAAAGAAAAAGTAAATTTTTTTGACATATAGAAAAATGAAGGTACAAATATAGGAATGAACATGAAGACATATCAAACAAAATGATACTGGGGATCACATTACATACATGTAATCACATAAAGAACATGAAAATGAAAATAAAGACAAGACTAGTAAGGCACATGTAAATCAACCTATAGCAGGTCGTCCACATCTCAATCTTGTTCATCGTATGTGGAAGGCATACAACTAGCCAAAGGGATAACATCAAGTGCCAAACTAGGACAAGCACTAATTTCAGCACATGTTGAATCACTCTTTATAGGAGGATCATCATGATTGTTATCTCTTAAGATCATGGAAGAGGAAAACAATAAATTTAACTCTTTATACAATTCCTCATCAATTTCATTATCATCATCCATTTTTATCATAACAGAAGGTCTTATGATAATATCCATAGAAGGTTATTATTCTTGTTGTGTTCAAGTTTTAGAATTTTCTTGTTTCGATGAAGGTGGAGAATCATCATGCACTGCTTGAGGTAAGTTTGGATTGCTATTTTTTATGTTGTTATTTTCTTATTTTTCTTACAAAAAACAAGCAATAGCATGACATCTACGCCTGTGCTATCTAGAATTTTGATTTATTTTCATTCGGTTTTCAAGTTGTGTTTGTGTAGGGGCAGGTTTATCAACCATAGGTTTCTTTTCTTCCCTTAAGGGGGGAATGGAAGGAACCATGGGAGGTTGTTCAACCATTTTCTCTTTAAATTTATAAACTTTTTTGAGTTTAGGAGACACAACGATACTTATTTAGTTATCTTGTGGTCTCTTACAGGAAATAGGTGGAGGGTTTGCTATGTTTCAATGTTGGTTACTTGGAAGGGCTATTGGTTCAATCATGGTTTCGTCAAGGATGGGAGGCTCAATTGTGGGTTGAGGCATATTGCTAAGGGATAATTTTGTTATGTTTTTTGCCTTAAAATATTGATAATATTTGAAAAATAAGTCCTCACAAGGCCTAATAGGTTCCATAGGTTCGGGCCAAAATAAATCCATTGAGAAATTCCCATGGGAAGACATAGGATTAAATCCACTATGATGCACAGTAAAGACCTCATTGCCAAATGGAAACTTTAAGCATTTATGCACAATCAACAGGATGAAATTCTTCGAGCAAAGCCATGGATAGCCTAACTTCATAGGAAATTGGTTCGACAACGGGATGATGGAAAATGAGACACATAATTGTTCTGGTCCAACTTTGAAAGGAAGAGTTCTAGAACCTATCATAGGGCAAGCAAAACCATTATGCATTTTGATCCATGCTTTTTGTTTTTCATAAGTATCTTGATAAAGCTCATGCACAAACAAGAATTCTTCAGTGATCACATTATCTATACAAATAGGATCAATTAATATCCCATTAGTAGGCTTGTCATCGATTATTCCAGCTATGTAAAGAGGACCATTAGGTGCATGTTTAATTATGTCATGTTATGAGAAAGCAATATCAAGTGGTATTTTAGTTAGGCCCTTACGAGGTTTTAACTTCAATAATTCCAATCATATTGTTTGTGTTCTTTGTGATTTCATCATTTGTGTTAACATTCATCACATCTTTCTTTGTTTCACTAGCGTTGACAAAGGAAATTTTATGATTTTTCATAGGATTAGTAAAGATTTGCAAATATTGATTAGGAGGGGCTACAGACTTATTACCTTAATCATTAACACCACCAATTTGAATATGATTCGAATCAATGAGATCTTGCACAAGATGTTTAAGACACTTGCAATATTTTGTATCATGTCCATTTTTTTGGTGAAAGTAGCAACAAGAATTTTGTCTATAGTTAGAATATAGAGGCTTAGTAGGATCAGGAGTTCTAGTAGAAGGTAAGGAAATTAGTTTATGGTTTAAGAGTTGCAACATGATATTATGAAGGGTATCAGGTAGAGGGGTGAATTGCTTATTTCTATTAGAAAATGTTTATGGATTTGTCATCTTTATAGCAGCCACTTGGTTATCAACATGTTGATTTGGTTGAGGGGGATTAAGTTGTAAAAAAACCTTATTTTGTTTCTTTAATTATTGATAGTTATTATGAGATGTGGCATATTTTTCAGAATGGCTAGAGGGAGTTTTCACTTCATGACTAATCGAATTTTGATAATCACGAAGGGCGGTACACAACTGTGTGAAGGAGGGAAATTTCAACATCTCAAGCTTAGTTTGGAATTTTCTTTGCAAATTGGAAATAAACATTCTTTGAAGTTCATCATCGAGAATCTTAATGTTTATTTGTGAGTAGAGCAATTGGTATCATGCTATGAAATTAGTGAACTTTTCATCATCCTTTTGTTTGCATGTCATTAAAACATCCAAGGCCATTTTAGGACCCATATGTATTTGGGAGTGATTGTAGAAGCCATCAATAAGTTCATTGAATGAACATATTGAATTATTCAATAAGGAGCAAAAGAATTCCAAAGCAGTATCCTTCAAGGATCTAGGGAAGAGTTTAGCCAAGAGTTTATCCTCAAAAATGAAGTCACTACATAGGGTTGTATATGTAGAAACATGGATAATACCTTGTGGCATTTCTCAAATCTAGAAATCTCTATACCTTGTGGCATTTGTGTTCTCAATATCTCCAAGGACAAGGGATTTATTTTGACATATTGTGAAGGTTGGCCATTTTCATTTTGACTTAATGCAACAATTTATTGTTGGAGGGATGAAACATTTTGCAAGAGTGTGTTAAGGACAAGATCATTGTTAATGTTGTGATATGGAGGTGAATAAGGTGGAGGTGTATATGTATGCAGAGGGAAAGTGACTTGTAAGTTTGTGAGGGGAGATGGATTAGGAGATATGAGATTTGAATGCACAAAGCTAAAGGGAATCCCAGTGGAAATGCCTAAGGAAATGTTGACATTGCTAGTAGGTTGTGTGGCTATTGTAATAGTTGGATTGGTGTATGTTAGAATAGAGGTTATGGTTGTGGAAGGAGGAATTGAAATTCCTCCTTGGCTTTGGGTATACCCCAAAGTTTGAGCATAATTAGTTATGGTAGGGACATGTTTATTAATAACATGATCCAAGCTATGAACAATCTCTATTCCTTGTTCATTTTTTAATTATTCTCCTCATGTTATCTATTCATAGGGACTGCATTAGGAGCATTACATTCACAACTCACAAAATCTTGTAATTTATCAAGTTCTCCATCCGTTCTTCTAATGTTCTCATGAGGGAAATTAGCAATCATTGCATGAACATCAATCACATTAGGTGTAGGCAGGGAAGGTATGTGAAATGTAGAGTTAAGGGTATGATCCATAGTGGGTTGACTAGTGTCAACACTATAAGTGAAAGAGTTAGAGAACCCAAGATCCACAGCGAGTGATGTATCACGGGATGACATGAGTCTTGAACTACGTCTCACAATAGTATTGGCAATAGGACACCAAGTTGTGAATCTTATGCAAGTTTCACAAATCCAAGGTGCACCCAAAATGGATAAGTAAAATGCAATCAAATACCCTAGAATGTAAAGTGTAATGCAAGCAATTTTTAGATTTAAAGCAAGATAATTTTCTGATTATGCTATGCAAAAACTTGAAAATGATGTCTTTTAGATACAATTTTGAATTCAAACAATGCACTGAATTTGAAAATTATACTTAATATGAACAATTTCAAATAGCATAGATTCTCGAAACTGAAACAACAAACTGAATACAGAAATAGAGAATGCAAATACAATGATTTTAATGCTCAAAAATTTAGAAAAGGCCCTGATCAGGGACTCATTCGCCCATGGGTGAATGGGTCTCACTTCAGGGTTTTAAAAAATTAATTTTCAAGTTTTTGAGATGATTTATATGGTTTTTAGATTCTAGTTTCAGATAGTGAGTTACAATTTCAGATTTTTGTAAAATGAGGTATAAATGCAAGTGCAAAATAGTGCTAAATGACAAACTAAAAGACCTAATTTGAGATGCAATTTTGATTCAATTTTTTAATGTAAATGAATGATGATGCGATGTTATGTAAACACTATACAAAATGATTGATATTTTTGAATTTTCTAGATTTTAAAGAATGCAAAAATGTAAACCTAAAACCCTAAATGAGATGCAAATGAATGTAAAACCTAGATCTAGCGCTAAAAATGGATTCCAAATCAATAAGATATGATGCTCAAAAGTCGGGTTCACCAAAATGAAATGAAAAAAATAGGGGTTTTAAAATGATCAATGGATAATAAGAGGGTTATGATGGACCTATTTTCCTTTATTTCATTAGGAAATGAGATCCCCACAATGAATTGATTAAAAACCCTTAGGTGAATCAACCCTACGTGAGAATCTTCAGAATTCCTTATGACTAAAGGATGGGGGTCAAGGTCAAACATCACTTTGGGGAGAAAAACTAAAAATAGCAAATCAACACCAAAATGAAATCTAACACTTGAAACTTGAAGATTAAACTCAATATTTGCAGAACCAGAAAACATAATGCAGATATGAGAAGGGGCAAAACATGTGTACCAGTCACTGAAAGTGTTTTTAGATTCTAATCTAAGACTCATTCACCCATGGGAAAATGGGTCCAAGTGTATGGGTTGCAACAATCTCTCGAGATCCTTTGGTTCATATCTAAAGCTTTTGATTTGTCCAGGTCTCAATGCCAAAAAATCGGAAATCTAATTTGTAGGTGAGATTCCATGGTTTGAAAATAACTTTGGAAACTTTGTAAATCTTGATCTTCAAAAGGTCTTCAAGTCTTCTTCAACCTAAATCTGCAATCACAAACACAAGAGAGAAACTTTTTTGTTTTGGGTGAATAGGGGTTTGTGTTGGTCAAACCCCATTTTGGTAATCAAACCTTGAAATGAAATAATGCATGAAAGACGGAATGAAGAATGAACAAAGCTATGTTACCACTCAACAAAACCTTAAATGAAATCTTGATAATTGAGATCTTAAGAGGTCTGCAACTTGCATGAGATGAATGAATTGGATGTGGATCTTGACACTTGAATCTTCCTTGAATTACTTGACTTGATCATGAAACCTACATCACAATGTTAGCTCCAAAAACATGCATGATGCAAGAAGACTTTGACATGATGAATGGATCTTGAATGTTGCAATAAATCTTTGATATATCTACTCTTGAATGCCTTTGATTTCTTTTGAAATTCTCTTGTGAATCTTGAAAAATACTCATAAAACTCTAGGTGAAACTTAGTGAAATAACCTTATATTTATAGTTATATATCCTTAATTTCCCAAAATTCAAATATCACAAGCCGACCTTGAATTATGGATTTTGAAAACATTAAAATACTGCCAAAAACATAGTTTAAATTTAGGTCCAAAGGTCTAGGGAGGTCCCATTCACCCATGGGCGAATGGGTCCCAAGTCCCTTTACCTGGAACACACATTACTCAATATAAAGTGTTATGTTCAGGCATTGATTATTGTCGGGTTTCCCCTTCAAAAAATGTAATTAAATAGGCTTGTAAGTGAATTAAAGGGCTAATTAAGGCATAATTAAGTTCAATTAATTAAGAGGGCCCAAATAAGTGTGTAAATATAAAGGGGTACATTTACCAACACTAAATTAAGGCATTATTAAGTCCAATTTTTAACTAGGAGGAACCAAACAAGTGAGAAAATGTAAAGGGTTACATTTTCCTACACTACACAAGGTATGCTCCAAGACACATTCACATGAGGTGAGAATCATGAGACATTGTTGTGATGTTAAATAATAAGGATCCACAACTATGATGTCAAATCAAGGCTCTACACTGTTGCAAGTATGTGTAGTTGGTGTTGTCATTAATGTCAATAGGCTTATGTGGTGCAAGAGCACCTACACCTTGTTAACAAAAATTTGAATACTTGAAGGCTTGTTAGGTGGTCAGTAGGTGAATCTAGGGGTGTGTTTAGTTACTTATGCTAAATAAGGTCTAAAAGACCATTCTTTATGTAATTGCGTGGATTTTGAGTCATTTAGGGTGGTATATCAAAAGTTGCACAAAAATGCAAAATGTTGTTAAACAAAAGTTGTCAAAAAGAAGATTAGGGAATATGAAGGGATTATTATTTTAAAGGGAAGTTAGAGGAGTTAGAATGTTGGTTTTTTATTTGAAAATTTATTTCAAGGCCTCAAAAGGCTCGAGCATCTATTGTTGAAGAATGTATTGAAGTTTCAAGCAATAAAAATGCTTATTTTTGCAAATTTTCTGTGTTTTTAGAACTTCTCTATAATTGTACAAACCTGTACACATAAAAAATTCTCTAAAATTCTGTGTCTTGTAGGAAATTGAAGTAGCTCTCTTTGAATCTATTATAAAGGTCTAACAATTATTTAGTAAGGAGATTTCCTTAAATTTTTGTACTTGCCTGTAGCAGGCTAGTGAGGGGTTAGTTTGCATCAAAAATGATAAATTGAGTCATTCCACTTATTGTCTAATTTGTACCTCAGTGGAATAACTCCTAAGTTATATTAGTTGTTCTTTTTTGTTTTGAATTTCAGTGGAGTCAAGTTATTGATTTGGAGGAAGGTCCTGGGGATGGGAAATGTGTTTTCCCTTGTAAAAATGATTTACCCAAGAAGGGTTTTGACTAATTTTTGAGGGAAATAGTTCTATGAAGGTTTAGAAAGTCTTTACAGACCTTATTGAAGTTTTTTGATGCATTGGTTATTCTTTGTAAGCCCAAAATAGTGAAGTTCTTGAAAACCCTAGTGTTTTGCAAGAAAATGGAGGGTTTGGTGGATCAACGGGTTAGAGGCCTTAAAATTGAGTAAGGTTTGTGGAATATGTGGTTTTGCATCACAATATAACTCCTTCAGTTGAGTTTTGGTGAAGATCAGTTGTTTATGAGGGACCTCCTTTGTTAATTTGGGCTAATTGAGTAGCCCTAGAACATGGCAGTCTAAAGGTTCTCTATTTTGTGTTAAAGAAACCTTTGGTGATCTATTGGGATATTGTGTTTGGATCTGAGTTAATGCTTAAATGATGTTTGGGTGGCCTTTGTATGGCCTTCTCCAAAATATATGTCCATTTTGTTGTGTTTTGAGGGCTAGAAGCCTCTTGTGATTGTTTTGGGGAAGTTGGATGTTTTTGTGACCAAAGGAAGATTTGTCTTGATTGAGTTGGAAAAATTTGAGTCTAATTGTGAGTATCAACCACCTTTCTTTCATCATTATGTTTGTGTTGTAATTGATGGCAACTAGTGATAATTGGGAAGTTGTGATGATGTTTTGACTAGTTTCATTATGTTGTAATTAGCAAGTGTTACTAGTGTCAACCTCTATTGTTGCTTTGATAAGATTCTATTTTTGGATGTTGTTTGGATGAGTTGTTATGTTGTAGTTGGTTTGGTGAGGATGAGAAAGTGGTGAAGATAATGAGAATGTTTTTTTGGTGCTCAGTTTCCAAGTGCTTTTGAGAAAATTTGAATAAAAGAGGAAACAGAGTGTTGTAGAGGTGCTCTGGCATACAGAGTGGTGTTCTAGTTTTGCTCTGCATTTCTTCTATGTTGAAGATCTACTTGTGTAGTTTGGATATGTTGATCAGAGGTGTTCATAGATGTTATATCCAAAATTTCTTGGTTTGGATCGTCATGCATAAAAAATTGTGTTCACTAGTGTGTGAACTGTGTTGCAATCTTGTTTGGGAGAAATGGTTTTGCTTTGCATTTCTTTGCAGTTTGGTTTCTAGGGTCTTGCAGTTCTAGAAGTGTGTTGATAAGGTTCATATCTACCTTCAGTTAAATTTCTTCATGGTTTGATGACCCACAAGCTGATTTCTTGAGTTATAGTGTGTGGAAGTTTATTTGGGTGAACAAGACGAGTTTGTTGCGAAGGAATTTATTAGATTTTGGGGTGTTTGTGGAATATTCCAGATTGGGTTTAAAAATTTTGTGTGGTTCAGGATTCATCCTTGGATCATAGGAAGAATTTACTTAAATGTTTAGTGGTGTTTACACTAATTGCGGATTTTCCTTGGTGATTCTGGAAGCGTGGCATGGTGTATGTGTATGTTTAGGTCTGAGTTAAGACGTGGTGCGGTACACTTTCATTCCTTTCCACCATGGGAATGGTTTGGTGCCAACCTAATTTGAATTTACACGATTGAGATGCATAATCGACCTTAGACAATGTTTTCAAGGTTGAAGAGGGTATAAATAAGTGTTGTGTTGATGGAGGATTGGTGTGTGGTGTATGATGTGAATTGCGGAGTTGTGAAGTGTGAAGTTGTGAACTATAGTGTGAGCTTTAATGAGTTAGACTATTGGATGTAGTGAGCAGAAGGTGTCTACAATCTTCAAAAATGTTGTGAATGTGTTGGTGATGTTGTGGTGGACCCTTCTGTTGCATTGTGATGGATTTCTCACTATAATATTCTTCTTTTCTATAATTTAGTAGTGATCCCTTCTTTTTTTTGGGCAGTGAGCCTTTTATATTTGGTGTTGCAATTAATTTATAATGTGAGCTAATCCTTACTGTGGTTTTTCCCTTCTTGGGTTTTCCATGTAAATCTAGTGTTTTATTATGCATGGTGTTCATGTGTTTCAATTTTTGTTATTTTATTTCATGCTAAATCATTCTATCAAATTAAGGGTTAATTAATTTGATGTGGATCTGAATGTTAATGAGGGTTTTGATGTTTTAATGTGAAACTAATTAACCGCCCCTCTCAGTTGTCATTTTCATTCAACATACATAACCCCCCATTACACTTTATAATGTATTGTATGTACAAAGTTTTCCTAACTCCCTTCCTAAGGAACACACATTCAATTTTGTGGGACTTTATATTAGTGCATTTACAAACATTTTTGTTGTTATGAGTTCAACAATTTTATTGTCATGACGTGGATTAAGAAGACATAGATCAAGTTATGTCTGCAAATCTCAATAAAAGACAAAAAATAGAAATTAAACCCCCATTATGATGACCCCCTCCTTTTGTCAAGTTCATTGCAAAAGAGAAAATTGACTCCTCTTTGATTAATTTTTAACTAAGACAAAAAAAATTACGCTTCCCTTATAATCACTTTCCCTTTGCCAAATTCATTGCAAAATAAAAAAATAGACTCTTCTTTTACAAATTTTTAACTATGACAAAAAACAAAATTCACCTCCCCCTTTTTACAAACACTTGTGATTGATCGAAACCACTATATTAATGTGGACATTTTAACTAAACCATGAAAGTTAAATAACCGCAAATGGCTAAGCATAAATGTTATTGGTTAGCACAAAAGTTTGTCTTCTTTATAAAGGAAATCAAAAAAGTGGGCATTTGATATTTTGACTTGGTCAACCAAGTTAATATGGAAGTTTGTAGTAACAACTAGCAATCACACCTTTGTGTGCAATGGGTATGCGGAAGAGGTGTGGACAGTAATTTGTGGAAATTTTTGGTATATTTTTTTTAGAGGTGGTCTGAGTTCTCTTGTGGGAAAAAATCTAATTTTCTAAATCAATTTTGATAGACCATATTATAGCAAATGGCATCAAAATTATGTCATGTTGGTGATTATGATATTTTCATACTACAATTCTAGGATGGTCCTTAATTAGAACTGACCCTAATACACATCAATATAACCTCAAAAATGATGATGGATGGAAGAGAAAACAAATTTCTTTCATAAGTTGATTGCCTTATTTAATCTTATTTGGGTGATGTAAGTTATGCTTGAAATTATGAGTTATGATTTTTCTTCTATTAATGTGATAGTGTTCCATTCAGTACACACAAAGGTATTTTTTCTAACAATTCCATATAGATTGAATTCTTCGTTCTATCCAAAATTCTAAATACATATATGTTTAGTCAAAAATAACAGATGTTGGACCCTAATACCGAAGCATTCATAACTCTATGTAAACATTTTGGCACGTAATTATTGTTATGCCTTGCATAACAACCCCACTTTGATTTGGATCAAAATGGGCCCCCCTTTCTTTTCCTTTCTTTACCTTTGGTTGTTTGCTTTGCTTTTGGGGGTTCTTCGGGTTTTCTTCTGAGTTCAGGATTTTCCATCCCATTCGGATTTTCCCGAATGTCACTTGAACTCCGGCTGAGCGTTTGTTGTTCGCGAATTTTCGGTCTTCACGAAATTCCACATGGACTGGATTTTTGCGAATGTCCTTCTCTTCCGGATTTTCCCGGGATCCATCATCCCTTGTTCTTTCCGGGTTTGCTGGGATGTCACCTTCTTCGCAGAAATCTGTCCTATGCGGATTTCCCCAGAATCTAAAGAAATGTGAAGAAGTATGGAATAGCAGGGCTAGCTAATAAATGATGATGCATTTTGTGATTAGTTGATGCTATTTTGAGATCTTACATGTTGTTCCTTGTTTGATGATAATTGGATTAAGCTTCTAATGGGTGTTTTCATGCTTTTCCCGCTGGAATCCGCCTGACTTAGAATTCTCTGAAATTCCTCCCTGGCTTGGATTCCGTGGGTCGACTTGAAACCCGAACTTGTTGGTATGATCATTTTTGTTTGAAAATTTAACTGCACCTTACTAGCATGGGATTCATTTCAATGACATTTTTGATTAATTGACTACTGTTGGTATGATGTTTACTATGGCGTTCTTTGTTCAATGTAGGATTAAATCGTGCCAAGATGATATTTTCCAAGGGAGCTCAGTTGGAAGGCATTCTTCTGTCTAGTTGGTCATTAAAATCAGCTAAGGTAAAAGTCAGCAAGACTTTTCTAGACTCTTACTGACTGGTGGTTCGGCTCTGACTATTTGAAATCCCAAGGAATCAGAGTACTCCCCATTGTGCATCTTATCAGCATAGGATTATCACGGTCACCTTAACTCATGGTTTGTTTAGTTCAAATCTGTGTTTATGTTGCCTATTGGCAAGACCCAGAGATGTCACAGCGATCAAGAATCATATGCAAGATCTATCAGAAAGACAGGGGTCATCATCCTGGCGACATGAATTTCCTATCGGCATGAGGGGTTTCTTTTGGAGAGAAGTCTCGGCGGGATCTTTGGGTCTCACCGACAGGTGGCAAAAGGCATACACTGTCAGCACAATGTTCTCTCTTCACCGAGATGTCTCAGTGAATCCCTAAAGTCTCACCAACTACCACCACTAGCAGACACTTCAGCGGGAGTCATCTTCATCGGCGTATGGTCTTGGTGAAGTCTCCATGTCTCGCTGACCGCTATTAAGAGGATTCCTATATCAGCATAAGGTGTTATCCCCGCCAAGATGTTTTGGCGAGTTCATGAGGTCTCACTAACTAAGCAAAGGGGAGTCACCAGGAGTCTCACCGACGAGAAGGGTCTGTGTATTGGCAAAGCAGAATAGCGTCGCCAGGAAGTCTCGACAAATGTAGGAGTCTCAGCGACACATTTGGAGCAAGAGAAAGCACTTCAGTATGACTATAACGAGGTTTTTGCGACTGTATAGCTTGCCAAAGGATCATGCTTTTGCCACGAGGTCTTGGTGAAGAGAAAAGGTCATGCCGAAACAAAAAGAGATGCTGGCATGGGAAGGTCAACAAAATGAATTTGGGGAGACTCCAAACAAATGAGGGGACTTTGCTATGAGGTCACAGCGACAAGCGAAGGTCATGCCGACATAGAGCAAAGTCCTGTTGAAAGAAATGAAGCTCGACCAAGGATCATACCTTCGCCAAAAGGTCTTGGCGAAGGAAGAGAGTGGGCTCGGTGAGAATGAAAGGGAGTTCGCTGAAGGTCTTGCCGATAGCGATGGATTTCCCTACGAAGGAGGTATTGATATAACAAAGAGGACATCACCATGAAGTCTTGCCAAACCGATGGGTCTTGTCGATGGTCTTGGTGAGCTCGGTATAACTTTTGTAGCTCGCTGAGACGTCTCACCAATTGACCTAGGATATGCCAACGACTGTTAAAAGACAAAATCACATCGGGGAGACACGATGGGTGTCTCACCGACATGCGATTCAAGGTGGACCACTTTTGACCGCCTGATGAAGCTCACGTGGTGTATGTTTAACCAATCAGGGGAAAGCCAAAGGGTGATTCATCGGTCCCTTTGACTAATTGACTGTTCTTGGGAAAGAAGGCCAACAAAATGCAAACCAGATGGACTCTTTCTGAGAAATAGGTGGCGATGGTTTAGCTTGGGCGAACTGTTCAGATCTGCAAGAAGGCCTGATGGTGTTTCCAGAAGAATGGTCAACCTACAGAGAAGTCTAAAACAGAAAGAAAGGCTGAAGGAAGGAAGAAGCCATGACTCAAAGGGACACCTGTGGCAATCACTGACAGAAGGAAAATCAATATTAATGCAAATATCCTAGAGCATTTAAGGCGACTCTGCGAGGGATTTCAAAAGTGGACACGAAGATGTTAGAGATAATGTTGTAGTTGTCAAAAGATCTAAAAAGACTTCTCCTATGAGTAGGAATCCTTCATCAGCATGGACAACAAGGATTCACATTGAATGCAATTTTGACTTTCCTCAGAAAGATCTGAGAGCTGACTCTCCTACAGTCTACAGATATTTTGTAAACCCTAGCGCAGGGGACAACGCATTCCTGTTGGTACATTCTGTATATAAGGAATTCTTTCCTCTTTGTAAAGGTTAGAACTTTTTGGTATTAGCACTTCTAGATAGGAAGGGATTATACTTCTAGATTTAGATAACTTTTAGATGGAGAACCATTTTAGAGTCAGAACTGTTAGGAGTTGGTCAGTTAGTAGAAGGAGATAGAATTGCATCTTGATTCTTAGTAATGAGAGCTTCTTTGTCTCCTTGGTTAGCAATAATATTTCAGTATAGATTGTAATGTATTTTCTGAGTTCTCTTAGTGTAGTTGTAAACAATCTGGAGCCTCAGATTCTTTGTACACTGGTGATTGTGCCAGCTTTGTAAATATTGTTTATCTATTTTAATAACAGTAGAAGCAATTAGAGTTTAATCTACTTCATGTTATGTTCTTGAATGATATTTTTCTTAAATTGATCATTTGATTTCTGAAGTCTTCAAGGAATGAAATATTATTTTGTGTTTGATTTGAATGGTAATTAAAAATATGTTATGCAAATTAGCACTGTGAATGAAGGAGGTTGTGTGTCAATCACAAGTTTACTTTGTTCTGCAGTTTTGGTTTACAAATTCCTTGAAGTTAACAAGTCTGGTTAATGTTGGATGAACTATTGTTCTTTTCTGTTTCAAAACCTTGATCTATCTTTTGTTGTTTCTTTAAAACCCCAGTTAAATTAGGTTTCATTTCATGCTTGATCTTAGAACAATCTAGAAGCTCAACACCAGTAGGCCCCTTGAATATTACTGTTGCATTGACCACTGAGTAACATCAGTACAATTGAGACCCAACTACAAAGACCTTGGGAGATAAGGCATCCATGTGTTGCCTTTCTCTTTTAGGAGAAGCAAAATAGCAGTATTTTGTTTGCATTGTTGTGGTGCCAAAATTGCCATCAATAGGAACTGGCGCTACAAGGAGGGCCTAGAAGAGCAAACTGGAGAACATTCAGTCTTTCTCATCAGAGAAGCCTCACAAAGTTCTTCAATCATCTGAAAATCCACCACCTTTGATAGAACTCAAGACCCCAATAAGACATAAGAGTCATAAGACTGGGGCAACCATCATACCACCTTTATCAGCTCCGCTCACTCCACCAGGCTTTTCACCAATACCCTAGTGGATACCTATCAATCCACCATCATGTCCATCTCAAGTGTCATCACAGCTAGTTCAACCCATACAACAGTTGGCTCAACTACCACCACCCCCACCAATGGCGTTCTTTCAGAATAATCCTTCTCCATTGGGGATTATTCCTGGAGGTTTTCATGACCTGCCTAAGAACCTTGAGAAATTTTGTCCTAAGTACATTCATGGTGAGTCAAGGAGTGTTGAAGAGCACATACAAGCTTTTAAGGATGCTTGTACTAGAGCTTAGATAGCCCACCAGGATGTAGTTTGTAGGTTGTTTCCTTATTCCTTAGGGGATATGGCCTACAATTGGTACCTTAATCTCCCTCAAGGCTCCATTCTGAGTTGGACACAATTGGAAAATTATTTCATTAATCAGTTCAGAATCTATGTGGATCCAGCTCTTTTATATCACCAACTCGCTACCATCAGAAAGGAACCAGGTGAACCTTTGCCTTTATTTAATACCAAGTTCCAGCGAATGTATAGGAGATTGCAAGATCCATATTTAGTCACTGAGGATAGTGCCATTCAAGCATACTTTAGGGTTATAGACCCTTTGCTAGGTTTGTTCCTACAAAGGACTTACCTACCAGCTGAAATTGATTCTCTATCTAAAGTCTACCACCTAGCTATCAAGCTGCAGCAACAAACCAGTTTTCAACAAGGAGGCCTAGGAGGGGGTTTCCCTTTAATAGGCTATCAGGTGTCTAGCCCAACTCCTCTATTTAACACTATCCCAGGAATGTCTCCTTCACATTATGGGCCTATGTATGAATTGTAGACCCAACCACCTGTTCCATTCTTTGCTACTAGAACTCCCAATCTCTTTCAACAACTACAGGTTTCTCAAAGTTCCCAGGGTCATCATAACCAAGTTGGAACACCAAGTCATGGTGGTCAGCCACCTGTTGCTAAGAGTGTGGAAAGTGAGAAGACAATTTAGCTTACGAATGAGGTAGAGACCCTGAAGAAAATGTTGTCTCAAGTTACAAATGATATGGCTCAGCTTCGGTTGAACCCTTCCCAAAACCAAGGGAACTATCCCAATCAAAATAGTAGCAACCAGGGTGCTTATCAGAATAACAACAATTACAACCAAAGAGGTTATCAAAACTGCAACAGGGTGTTGAATTCAGGCCATGCTGCACGGCAGCTCCCCGCGTTCACAGTGCAGCAAATGCTGCTCGTGTTCCCAGTCTCTGTCTAGAAATGAAGCATCCCGGCAGCCAGCAGCCCCAAAGGAAGTCCCAGTGTTCGCCCCTCTAGCTGCCTTTGCTATTCCGGACAGAAGTCTCCCATAGCCTGGAACCAGGAGATTCCAGCAGAGGTCCTCCAGCCTAGTTTTGCCAGCCTGCCTGCCCCATCTCCTGTCCCAGCCTCCCAAAACCAGCTTGCTGCTGTCCCACTGCCTCCCACCCCACCTCCTGCCCTCCCATTGCCTCACTGTCTTGTCCCTTCAAAGACCTCCCTGCACCAGCCCAAAGCTGCCCTGCCTGCAAATGTCCCACTTCTATCTTTGGCACTTCTCGCAAGAACTTACATAACTGCTTATTGGACTCAGGGGCTTTGGGAAATGTCATGCCATTTTCCATATGCAAGAAGTTAGGACTAAACCCCATTCAAACCAATAAGAAGGTCATTCAACTTGACAAGACAGAGGTTAATGTGGTAGGAGAATTAAGAGACATACATGTTCAGGACTGCATCCCCATGATCCTAACCAAATATAGATATTCAAGTGGCAGATATTCCTGAGACCTATGGTTTGCTGCTAAGCCGAGATTTGATGAAAAATTTAGGGGAATATCTTGCCCTTGACTTTTCACATATGTGGCTATCATGGAAAGGGATTCCTAATCAGATTAGGATTGAAACTGAGCCTCGCCTCAAGCATATTATCACTGAGTATGATTTTCTCAATGAGGTGGCTTACTTTGAGACTGAGATGGGGGTTTATAAACAAGAGGAAATCCTAACCTTCTCAGTTCTCAGTGTTGAAGACATGTCAAAACAAAAAACCCCTAACCCCACCATTGATGAAAATCAATAGGCCTTGGTTAGAAAGCTGCAACAAGACCAACTGGTCTTAGGGGTGGATATAGACCTGCAAAGTCTCCTGCTCCCTAACTAGTGCAGGGTACATTATCAAAGTCATTCTGAATTGACTTGTCAACCTTGCAAGGACATTTTAAATCATGTTTCCCAAGTTGAGGAAGCTGGAAGAAGTTGCCATGAGACCATTGCAGAATGCTTCTCATTTGAGGCCAAGGAAGCAACCATGTTAACTAGGGATACAATACTTTCAAAAGAAATCCCTTCTCAGATCAAACCTACTCTAGACACACTTCCAAATCAGCATGTTTTTGAGGAGCAACCCCAAGATGCAAGTGAATGTTGAGAGGATAATTGTGGGTCACATAATATATCTGTGCAGGAATTGGAAATTATACCAAAGGAACTGGTCGAATACCCTTCACTTGTACCTGATGTTAAAGTTCAAGGAGTCCCATCCATGACTCATCTAGATCAACCCCCCCATAACAACTTCAAAAAATTCAACTCCAACCCCTGATCAGTTGTGGACCCTTACCTTTGATGGATCCAAATCTAAGACAAGCAGTGGTGTTGGAATTGTACTAACCAGCCCTCAAGGGAAAACCTTCTTTGCTTCTTACAGGTTGCAATTTGGATGCACAAACAATGTGGTAGAATATGAAGCTCTAGCACAGGGACTGATGTTTGCTCATAAGAAGGTCACTGCCTTGATGGTCAAGGGAGATTCAAAAATACTTATCAGGAAAGTGCGCGGCCAATATACATGTCACAACAAGAGGCTGGCAGCATATAGGAATAGGGTATGGAACCTGATCGAAGACTTTGATGCCTTTGGGATTAGCTTAATCCCTAGAGAAGAAAATTAGGTAGTTGATTCACTGGTTGTTGCTGCAAACACATTGGAACCTATGCAAGGCTCCAAATTTAAAAGATTCTCAGTGGAACTGATGTCTACCCCAGCTGTTCCTTACAATATCAAGAATTTCTAGGTATTCGATGATGACCAACATATCCTTGCTTTCCTAGTAAGTTCTGATGTTTTTGAAGGGAAAATCATTGATGATTCCAACAGGGATCAAGGAGATTGGAACCCTAGAGATTATGATACAGAAGGGGTCCTTAATCTAAAAACTAATAGAATTCTCAAGGGAATGGTTGCTCTAGAAAGAATTTTTGACTCAGATCCAAGGGCACGAGAGAAAATATCAGCTGAAGAGAAGGGAGGCAAATATGAAATAGTCAACTTGGTCGATGTTGGCCCTGAAAGGAATGTATACATAGGGAAGGCTTGCCTTGAAGCAATTAGAGAAGACATATTGAGGGCACTTAAAAAGGATATTGCTGCGATTTCCTGGGGGTATGAAGACCTCCATACATTTGATGCTTCTATTATGACTCACACTATCCTCTTGAAGCCTAAGGTCAAGCCCTTTTAAGAGAAGTAGCGTCATTTCAATGCCCTGATTGAGCCATTGATCTATAAAGAAGTTCAGAAGTTGTTATCTGCAAGGATAATCTTCCCTATGCGTCATTCAATGTGGGTAGCTAACTTAGTTCCAATCCGCAAGAAGAATGGGGAGATCAGACTATGTGTGGATTTCAGAAATCTGAATAGAGCTTCAGAAAAGGATAACTATCCACTCCCTTCATTGGATGAGGTCTTGCAGACTATCAATGGAGCCCAGATGATGTCATTCTTGGATGGTTACTCTGGATACAATCAGGTAATGGTCAACTTTGAAGAAATGATGAAGACGACTTTCACTACAAAGTGGGGGACGTTTGCATACAGAAGAATGTCATTCGGTCTGATAAATGTTGGAGCTACTTTCCAGTGCGCCATGGACATAGCGTTCAAGGATCTAATTGGAAAATGCATCATTTTCTATATGGACAACTTGACAGTGTTCTCCAAGAACCAACTGAAGCATGTTGTGGACTTAGCCAAAGTTCTCGAGAGATGCATCCAATATGGTGTCTCCCTGAATCCCAACAAATGTGTGTTCAGAGTTTCTGAAGGGAAGCTATTAGGGCACATAATTTTTGAAAGAGGGATTTCAATCGACCCAGATTGAGTCAAATCCATTCTGAAGATCACCTGACCAGGAAGCAAGAAAGAAATGAGGTCTTTCTTCGAGAAAATCAACTTCGTGAGGAAGTTCATCACGGGATTTGCAGAGATTGTAAAGCCTCTGAACGAAATGATGAAAAAGGACGCCAAAATAGAGTGGACGGAGGAAGCAAAGGTTGTTTTTTCACAAGTCAAGCGGTCCATTTTAGAGGCACATATGCTCACCAGCCCTAACTATCTCAAACCGTTTTACATCTACTCTTTTTCTTCAGAACACTCGTGCGCAGCAGTGTTAACTCAACAGAAAGAAGAGTCAGAGGAGACGCCAATTGCTTTCATGAGTTCTCCCTTTAAGAACGCAAAAATCAAGTACCCACCCCTGGAGAAGCAAGCCTTCGAACTAGTTCGAGCTGTCAAGAAGTTTCGGCATTACATTCTTCGAAGCAAAATTGTTGTTGTAGTTCCTGATGTGGCTGTGAAGTCCCTACTCATGCAGAGCGAGCTGGGAGAAAGGAGAGGCAAATGGATGGCTATCCTACAAGAATTCAATCTAGAGATACATCCCATGAAACTAGTTAGGGGTACAAGTTTGTCCCAGTCCATGGTGAACATTGGCAACAACATCATCTGTCAGCAGTACACGACCCAGTCTTTCTCTAATGACCCCTGGTATGCTAATACCATCTACTTTATGCTCAACAATTGATGTCTAGAAGGAATGAATTCCACTCAAAGGAGAGCCCTAAGACTGAAGAGTTCTCATTACATGCTCAAAGGAGGGTTTCTATACAGAAGGAATTTTGAAGGAGTATACATGAGATGCCTTGATCATCAAGAGGCCAAGCAGGGGATTTCTGAGTTTCATGGGAAGCATGGCATAGGTCATGGGTCTGCAGATTCTTTAGCACACTAGATCCTTCGATTTGTTTATTACTGGCCCTGTGTATCTAAAGATTCCCATCAGCATGTGAGGATATGTCACATCTGCTAGATTTTTGCACCAAGGGAACACCATGTAGCCATGCCATTGCAGCCTGTTTATGAGGTGAGGCCATTTTCCCAGTGGGAACTGGATTTTATTGGAGTGATTAACTCGAACTCTTCTACAGGACATAAATTCATCTTGACTGCTACTGACTACTGCATGAGGTGGAAAGAGGCTACCCTGCAAGAACATCACTACAGAGGTAGTGATCAAGTTCCTCACCGAATGCATCACTACAAGGTTTGGGGTACCTTTTGCTTTGGTATGTGATAATGGTTTTGCCTTCTCTTCTGCTGAATTTATTTCCTGGGCATATGACCACAAGATTGTCTTGAATTATTCTTCAAATTATTATCCACAAGGCAATGGAGTTGCAGAGTCAACCAATAAGAATCTCTTAGGGGTCATTAAGAAACTGTTAGAGCATAACCCTAGAGACTGGCATTCCCAGCTTAGATTCGCATTATGGGTAGATAAGACTAGGATTAAGGCTGCCTTAAACACCTCACCATTCAAACTGGTATATGGCCAAGAGCCTATCTTTTCTATCCATTTGCAAATACCTATCCTTGAGTTCATGCAAAAATTCTACTCTAATGATAGTAGGATATAGGTCAGGTTAGCTGCTTTTTTGAAATTAGAAGAGTAGAGAGATGTGGCCCCATAACAATTCTTTAGGCATCAGGTTGTTGTCAAATGGTGGTTTGACAAAAGAACCAAGATAAAGGCTTTTAGGATATCAGACCTAGTGTTGTTATGGGATAAGGCTAGTGAAAAGAAAGGAAATCACCAAAAGTTTGGCAAACTCTGGTTAGGCCCTTACCAAATTTTTGAGATCCTAGGGGAAAATACTTTCAGACTAAGTAGCCTAACTGGGGAACCTGTTCCTTTGCTTGTTAATGGACAGTTCCTTAAGCACTATTTTGAATCCTGAGGCTTGTTAATTTATGTTTTGTATATAAGTAATTCATTTTTCTTTATGTAAATATTTTATTTGGTCTCCTATTTGTAAATAATTTTTATTTTTGTAAATACTTTATGTGTTTCTGCTTGTCAATAATCTGCTGCTCCTAGTGTAGATAATTTTCTCTTTGTCTATAAATAGTTTTTGTTTGTTTGTCTTTCCTTTTTTGTCTTTTTGTTTCCCTTTGTTCTAGGGTTTTGGTTTTGTTTTTGTTCTTTGGGGTTGATCTGTTTCTCTCCATCTTGGAATGGTGGTTGTTATCTAAAGTATACTTTGGTCGCTAGGAGAGAAGTGATTTAGATATTTTCATGTTTTCTAATTGGGTGATTTTATCCTCAATTCTTTGTTTCATGCTTGTTGTCAATAAAAGTTGTGGAAAGTTTTGAAAACAAGGTGCAAAGTAAGAAATCCTTCATCAACTCCCCTGAATCTGTCACAAATCATTAAAATCATCTCCTCTTCTAGTAGTGTATTTGTCCTAGGATGACAGTGTTGTAAGATTTGAGTGAAAAATTTAGCTTCCAAATGTTGTTATGAGGTCCATTGTAGTTTTCAACCCAGATCAGATATTAAACATCTGACATATTGAAAGGAAAAAGAGAATTAAATGAAATATCTGAAGAAAAAAAGAAAAGAATTATCAAAAGAAAAGAGGATTCAATATGAATGGGTGATTCCAGTATCTCTACCGGGGCTATGGACGTCTGACTGGCAGTAGAGCAATGTTGTGAGAAAACTAGAAGTATCTCCATCGGGGCTATGGATGCCTAACTGGAAGTGGAGCAATGCCCAGGATATCATTGCACAACAGCTAAAGGAAATCAACTCATGTAGTTCAAATCTTACACATTATCATTCAAAAGATGAAGAAACTTTGTGAAAGGATGATACACTATTAAGTACACACACAAAGATTCAGGGGGTAGCCTTTGATTGACTTACATTTGAGATTCTAGCTCTACCTTGTTCGTTATAACTGACCCAACTGGAGTTGTGATGTTCATGAACCAGGAATTTTGGGTAGTTGAATCCTTCAGATTCACGAAAAATGGTTAAACCATTTTCCTAGCCGAGTCGCCATTTGTTATGCCTTGCATAACCACTCCACTTTGATCTGGATCAAAACGGGCCCCCCTTTCTTTTCCTTTCTTTACCTTTGGTTGTTTGCTTTGCTTTTGGGGGTTCTTTGGGTTTTCTCCTAAGTTCAGGATTTTCCATCCCATTCGGATTTTCCCGGATCTCACTCGAACTCTGGCTGAGCATTTGTTGTTCATGGATTTTTAGTCTTCGCGGAATTCCGCGTGGACCATATTTTCACGGATGTCCTTCTCTTCCAGATTTTCCTGGGATCCGTCGTCCCCTATTCTTTCTGGGTTTCTTGAGATGTCACCTTCTTCGCGGAAATCCGTCCTACACGAATTTCCCTGGAATCTGAAGAAATGTGAAGAAGTATGGAATAGCAGGGCTAGCTAATAAATGATGATTCATTTTGCGATTAATTGATGCTATTTTGAGATCTTACATGTTGTTCCTTGTTTGATGATAATCAGATTAATCTTCTAAGGGGTGTTTTCATGCTTTTCCCATTGGAATCTGCCTGACTCAGAATTCTCTGAAATTCCTTCCTGGCTTGGATTCCGTGGGTCGACCTGAAACTCAAACTTGTTAGTATGGTCATTTTTGTTTGAAAATTTAACTGCACCTACTAGCATGGGATTCATTTCAATGATGTTTTTGATTAATTGACTACTATTGGTATGATGTTTACTATGGCATTCTTTGTTCAATGCAGGATTAAATCGTGCCAAGATGATATTTTCCAAGGGAGCTTAGTTGGAATACATTCTTCTATCTAGTTGGTCATGAAAATCAGCTAAGGTAAAAGTCAGCAAGACTTTTCTAGACTCTTACCCATTGGTGGTTTGGCTCTGACTGGTCGAAATCCCAAGGAATCAAAGTACTCCCCATTGTGCATCTTATTGGCATAGGATTATCATGGTCTCCCTGACTCATGGTTCGTTTAGTTCAAATATGTGTTTATGTTGACTATCGGCAAGACCTAGAGATGCCACAGCGATCAAGAATCATATGCAGTATCTATCGGCAAGATAGGGGTCATCATCTTGGCGACATGAATTTCCTATCGGCGTGAGGGGTTTCCTTCGGAGAGAAGTATCGGTGGGATCTTCGGGTCTCACTGATGGGCGGAAAAAGTTATACATTGTCGACACAATGTTCTCTCTTTGTCGAGTTGTCTCGGCGAATCCCTAAAGTCTCACCGACTATCACCACCAGCAGACACTTCGGCAGGAGTCATCTTCATCGGCATATGGTCTTGGTGAAGTCTCCATGTCTCACCAACCGCTATTAAGAGGATTCCTATATCGGCATAAGGTGTTATCCTCACCAAGATGTTTCAGTAAGTTCATGAGGTCTCACCGACTAAGCAAAGGGGAGTCACCAAGAGTCTCGCCGACGCGAAGGGTCTGTGTATCGGCAAAGCAGGATAGCATCGCTAGGAAGTCTCGGCAAATGTAGGAGTCTCGATGACACATTTGGAGTGAGAGAAAGCACTTCAATATGACTACAGTGAGGTTTTGGTGACTGTATAGCTCGCCAAAGGATCATGCTTTCGCCATGAGGTCTTGGCGAAGAGTGAAGGTCACACCGAAACAGAAAGAGAAGCTGGTGCAGGAAGGTCAACAAAAGGAATTCAGGGAGACTCCAAACAAATGAGGGGACTTCGCTATGAGGTCACGACGACAAGCAAAGGTCATGCCGACATAGATCGAAGTCCCACCGAAAGAAATGGAGCTCAGCCAAGGATCATACCTTCACCAAAAGGTCTTGGCGAAGGAAGAAATTCACGCCGAAAGGAAGAGAGTGGGCTCGGCAAGAATGAAAGGTGAGTTTGCTGAAGGTCTTGTTGATAGCGAAGGATTTCCCAGTGAAGGAGGTATTGATATGACCAAGAGGACATCAGCATGAAGTCTCGTCAACCCAGTGGGTCTTGTCAATGGTCTTGGTGAGCTCGGTATAACTTCTATAGCTCATCAAGATGTCTCACCGATTGACCCAGGCTATGCTGATGACTATTAAAAGACAAAATCGCATTAGGGAGACACGATGGGTGTCTCACCGACATGTGATTCAAGGTGGACCACTTTTGACCGCCTAATGAAGCTCACGTGGCATATGTCTAACCAATCAGGGGAAATCCAAAGGATGATTCATCAATCCCTTTGACCGATTAACTATTCCTGGGAAAGAAGGCCAACAGAATGCAAACCAGATGGACTCTTTCTAAGAAATAGGTGGCGATGGTTTAGCTCAGGCGAAATGTTTAGATCTGCAAGAAGGCTCGATGGCGTTTCCAGAAGAATGGTCAACCTAGAGAGAAGTCCAAAACAAAAAGAAAGTTCAAAGGAAGGAAGAAGCCATGACTCAGAGGGACACCTATGGCAATCACTAACAGAAGGCAGATCAATATTAATGCAGATATCCTAGAGCATTCAAGGCAACTCCGCAAGGGATTTCAAAGGTGGACACGAAGATGCTAGAGTTAATGTTGCAGTTGTCAAAAGATCTAAAAAGACTTCTCCTGCGAGTAGGAATCCTTCATCAGCATGGACAAGAAGGATTCACATTGAATGCAATTTTGACTTTCCTCAGAAAGATCTGAGAGATGACTCTCCTACAGTCTACAGATATTTTGTAAACCCTAGCGCAGGGGACAACGCATTCTTGTTGGTACATTCTATATATAAGGCATTCTTGCCTCTTTGTAAAGGTTAGAACTTTTTGGTATTAGCACTTCTAGACAGGAAGGGATTATAACTTCTAGATTTAGATAAATTTTAGATGGAGAACCATTTTAGAGTCAGAACTATTAGGAGTTGGTCAGTTAGTAGAAGGAGATAGAATTGCATCTTGATTCTCAGTAATGAGAGCTTCTTTGTCTCCTTGGTTAGCAATAAGATTTCAGTATAGATTGTAATGTATTTTCTGAGTTCTGTTATTGTAGCTGGAAACAATCTGGAGCCTCATATTCTCTGTACACTAGTGATTTTCCAACTTTGTAAATATTGTTTATCTATTTTAATAACAGTAGAAGCAATTAGAGTTTAATCTACTTCATGTTGTGTTCCTGAATGATATTTGTCTTAAATTGATCATTTGATTTGTGAAGTCTTCAAGGAATGAAATATTATTTTGTGTTTTATTTGAATGGTAATTAAAAATTTGTTATGTGAATTAGCACTGTGAATGAAGGAGGATGTGTGTCAATCACAAGTTTACTTTGTTTTGAAGTTTTGGTTTACAAATTCCTTGAAGTTAACAAGTCTGGTTAAGGTTCGATGAACTATTGTTCTTTCCTTTTTTAAAACCCTAATCTATCTTTTGTTGTTACTTTAAAACCCCAGTTAAAGTAGGCTTCATTTCATGCTTGATCTTATAACAATCCAGAAGCTCAACACCAGCAGGCCCCTTGAATATTACTGTTGCATTGACCACTAAGTAACATCAGTACAGTTGAGACCCAACTACAAAGACCTTGGGAGCTAAGGCATCCATGTGTTGCCTTTCTCTTTCAGGAGAAGCAAAATAGCAGTATTTCTTTTGCATTGTTGTGGTGCCAAAATCGCCATCAACAATTATGTAAACCAAAATTCAAGATATGTAAGATGAAAAATCTACTAAATTTACTCTATAGGCTCAACAGCTTTGGTTTGGCTTTCCCCAAAAATGATTTTGTATCTTATAATTTTTATAGAAATCCATTGAATCGAACTTTTAGTTAGGTGACGTGAAAAATTATCAATTTCCAATTCTCTATCCTAGATTTTATTCTACAATACTAAATGGCTATAGAAAAAATATGCAGATTGTTTTAGTCATGAGCTTGGGATAGAGAAATACAGAGTTTGGAAATGGGAAAAATTGTATACATATGGGGAACCCTGGTAAAATTTCATTTAAATCACTACTACAAAGCATCCTATGAATTCCTTTTAGATATAGGAACAACAAAGCCACAGCTTGGTATATCAAAGGTGAACAAGCCAACCATAATTATACAATCGAGGTAGACCCAAAACAAGGTGAAGAGATAAGAACACTCTTGCATAAATGCCATTCTAATAAAGAAAGACCCAAAATAAGATAGAAAAAGGAATGATCATACAATCTTCACCATCACCAAATGTTTTTCTCATCGGTCCCATCTGACAACAATTAAAAAGTCAATTCAAATTAGATCCAATCATTTCTACAAGTACAAAAATAATCTAAGGTCCATTTTGCATCTACGTTCACCATTACTAAAGGTTTCTCCCATCAGTCCCATCTGACAACAATCAAAAAGATTTGATTTTTAAAGTTTAGATCATTTTTGCAATAGAAAATTAATCTAAGGTCACTTTGCATCTATCTTATAACAAGATCAAGAAAAGAGAAGAAAAACCAATGTCTTTCCCTACAATGATAGGCCTCAAAAGTAGTCAATAATTCTTGAGTAAACTAAATCATGACAGCCTTGGAGATATCAATAATTCCTCCTTATCTCAAACAGTCAAATATCACAGACGTTATAAAAACATTTATTTTTCCAACACATAATTGCATACGAAGAAAAACCATCTTCAAGTACTTTGAATCCACATAAAAGTTTACAAAGCACCAAATTTGTAGCTAGATCAGTAGACAATCATTCTACATAGCACAAAAGAAATATGTTGCACAAAAACATTGAAACAATACATCTGATCGCCTCAACAGAAGTCAATTCCTAAACCACTACCCTTTCCAAGTAGTGAAGCTCATGCACATTCAAAGTGTATGTCTCCCACTCACTCACAAACTAGAAATTGCACACACATGAGTGCATGATTAATTCACTTTACCACATAGCAAGGAAGTAGGAGTGTTCTTATCTCACCACCAAGACCTGCAGTTACAATTACAAAACCCCACGCAAGTAGTGTAGATTGGTCTTGAATATGATTATCACTAGAATCACATATGTTGTTTGGGAGTTCAAAAGAGGCTAGGTTTGGGCTTTGAAAGGTAAAGGCTGGAAATTTCTCCTTAGGCCATGTTGTCGAACCTTTAGACAAAATGTCAACAAAAAGACCATGTTTTGGACTTGAATGATCTAGAACTCTCAGATTAGCAGAAGAAGAAGTTAAGTTTACTCGGAGTGAACCTAAGATAGAATATGGAATGGTACCAAAATCACTTATTGGATAATTTTCTTGAACGGATTGGACTCGCTCTTACTACTAACCCTTGCTCCTTCCAAAATAATTCCATAATTTTAGGCTATGTAAGAAATGATAATGGCAAGGTTGGATTAAATCTAATAGCAACAAAATTTACAAAGAAGTAGAAATCTTAAGCATTAAAGGATTCAGAATCCGGTGCAAACGTTTGAGAGCTAAAAAAGTGAGTTTTGAAATACCTTGTTGACTGGAAGTATCAAGAACTCTTCTCAGATAAACTACTTTGCAATTACTAGTTGATTTCAATGGCAATGCTTTGTGCAAATAAAAAACCATGCGAAAAGGATAGATATGAAGATAATATTGCATACATATGTACGCAGGCTAGATGAGATAGATAAGTATGCGAGCGAAAGCATACAGTTAATTCAGGTTAGGTGAGATGGATTGCTTGATTTATCCACTAGCAGAATTATTCATTTCACCAAACAAATCCATTCACATGATCATGGTCAAAGTTCTCAAAGAAAAACAATGAAGGGTTAAAGAACATCCCAAATATATGAATTGAGAGATGGAACTAGTTGTTCCATTACTAATCAAGTGAATCCTATGTGAACAAGTAGATCTCCTCCACATCTAGTGGCTCATAATATGTGATGATGGCTTGCTTATCCCCATATGTAGACTCATACATGTAAGCCCATTGTATTTTGTATCTGCAATGAGTTTGGTATGGGTAAACAGATCTTGTATATTTTATGTTAAAGTTGTATTTTTAAAATTTTGAAAATGCATTTTATACTTGAATAATTTATTTTGCTTTTCTTCGGTGTTTTTCCCTTTGCTGCCATGGTGCCAATGCCTCTTAATTTTGAATAATTTACTCTACTTTTCCTAGGTGATCTTTCATTTGTTGCAATGGTGTCAATTCTTATTTCTTTTGTGCAACAATTTGTTCTTAGAACATTGTGAAGTTGTCTTTTGTCGATGGATCCTAACTATTTCCCTAGGGTACGCTTTGCATTACTGATTTTGGATTTGAATTTTAAAGTTACTGATATAAATCAAAATAATTGGAAAATTGGATGGTGCTTAGATCATCGTGAACTGGGGGCATCTGATAAATAAAAGAAGCTTACAAACCATAAAAATCAATGGATTCAAGAATGAAAGAGAACTATATAATAGTGGAGGACCATGTGACTAAGAGGTTTGATTGTATCTGTTTGACATTGGTCCTCATATTTCATGCATTCTTGTAGAGAAGTGCACATGATATATAATGCTTTAGGAGCCTTATCCCTTTAGTAGTTGTGGTTGGAATTTTATACTCTATGTATGCAATTGGTAATATGTGCTTGAATCCTACTAGATGCCATCCAAATTAATGGTTTCGTGATGTGTTGACCAAGGTTTAAGGATACATTAGATGTAACATCCTATGGTTATATCCTTTCTTGAATATTGAGAAATCATCCTTATGATTCATTTAAATTATTTGGAAGTATATGATTTTGGAAAACCATGTCCATCCTAGTTGTCCATCTCAGCGACACATCAATTACTGTACTAAGAATTTTTTAAATCAAATTCATTTATTGGTCAAAACATTTCTAAGAGATGCAAGTTGACCCTGGAGGGTTATTCTTTGGGTCAAATGGGATGCTTACAATTTGGAGTAAGTTTAACAAGCCCTTCTGCTTCAAGTTGGCAAAAGAATACTCACAATAATCACCTCCTTTAACTGATTTCTTGAATGTAGTCCCTGAAAACAAGTTTGGAACATGCAGTCCTCTCAAACTCACTTTCCATAGGTTAATTAAAACTAGTCCTCGGAACAAACTCTCTTCAATAATATATTTCAAAATAACAAGCAATCACCTCCTTAAAACCATGAGGTTAAAATTTTCCTAATATGAATAGTCAGACGAGGATTAAGTTCCCTCCATGGATATGGCTTTAGTTGCATGTAGACAGTTATAGCAAAAATTAATCCTCAACTTGGCACTATAATATCAGGGGATGTAAAGCAATCGAGCATGTAGTAGGAGCAGATAGGGGATGGTATCCTCTCTCATCTCACAACTCCCAAAGATTGGTAAAACCCTAAGAGTAGAGTAGAAAGGAATAAGCTAATTTTTTTGTCAAAATGAAAAAATGTGGCATCTAGTGTTGGACAGGGTTTGTATTTAGGCATGGAGAGAGGAATAGTTCAACTAATGGAAAGTTGTTTTCCGATGTGAGACACTTATCTGTTGTGATGCGAATCTAATCTCAAAGGGTACGGGCTTGTGCAAAGAGGGTGCCATGATATTCAATCAACACAAAAGAAGTATTGAGAAATTTTCAAGGAAAGAAAGAATATGATATTCACTGAAACTATGCAAGTGACTTACCTCAAGATTATGCACAAATTTTGTTATCCTTGAACGATGCCAATGAGAAAAAATGGGCAGAGTTTGCAAGAAAAATTTACGAAACCCTGCCATGGAAAATATCTAAAAATATCAGGGTTTTAGGGCTCATCAAATTCAATTTGCTTTGGAGATTGGCATTCTAAAAGGAAATATTAAATGCGAGTCAATTTTCCAAGTGTGAACGAGGAATATTTCAACTATTGTTCATTTTCACAGCAATTTTACAACAATTGTTCTATCTAATCTGCATTTAATTATCTGCAAAAAGTAGGTGGTGCTTTGTACTGTGTAAAGAAGCCTATCTTCACAATGAAAAGAATCTGACAGCTGACAATGGTTAGAGTGTCTTGCAAGGTCTATCCTTGCTTTTCCAATGCCCACAGACAAATGAACTCCAGAAATCTCAAATAAGGAAACGCCTTTGGCATAAAAAAGGGCATTTCTATTGTAGGGGAATGGAGGAGGAGACTATTCAATGTCGTGCCAACATAGCAAGTTGTGGAGAGTAGTTGAAAACCTAAGAACATGTCACAGACCCTATGTGAGAGCATGTTGCGGGTTCAACTGTTACATTGTCCCATCAAAATTGTGCATGCCAATCCCTGATCCATAGGCCAACAAAACCCTGTTCCATATGCTTGAAGTTGTTGGAGAGTGAAAAGTTGTTGAGGACAAATGAAGGTTGTGTGGATGTAGTTGACTAAGTATTCACCAAAAGATAGATTGAGGGGTAGTGTGGCCTTGAAGATGATGACCTACCAATGCAAGTTCCTTGACCTGCAACAAATGTCTCACAATCCATTCCGCTCATTCTCACATCCCGTGCACAATCCCCTCTAGCATTGTTGCACAACAAATACCTATGATATGAAAGAGAGCAAGAGGAAAAGGAGCTGCTAAGGGTTGCGAGTCTTCAAATGGCAGATTCTATACCCAAAAATCCCACACTGCCTATGTAATTTTGCATAATAAATCCCATGCCAACCAAAAGAGACTGAGGGTTAGAAAAATCTGATTCAATTGACCATAAGGCTTGTAGTTGACCAAGTCTTGGGCACTAAGGGAATGTTGAGTGAAGCCCAAATATCTAGATGCCATCTGTGGTGGGAACGTAGTTGTTAATGCAAGGTGGTGGTAACGATTTTTCCTAGTGAAAGAAGCAACAGTCCGATGAAGAAAAGAGAGATGCTACAGATTTGTACGCCTGCATACATGTTGATAGGCCACAATTCTTGCAATTCCTTTAGATTGGCATGACATCACTACCTTTCACAAGCTGCCTATGCACACCATGATCCTACAACAATGATAAAATAACCACCAAATACCTTACAAACTATGACAAGAAAACAATGATCTACAACAATGATAAAACACCTAAAAAAAACACACACAATAGTCCTAAAATCTGAACCTCGCAATGGAGATCAAACTAAATACAACAAATTTGTTCAACAATGGGCTTTTATTATCTCCCCCTATGCTCTAATACCATATAAGAAATTAGGAGATCATGGAGATAAAAGATAAACACAATGAATAATGTAACTGTTACCCAATTTTCACCTATGGGTTCAATCAGGCAGGGCAACCTATGTTTCAGGTGTTATGAAGTCCAAATGGAGACATTGTTGTGCATGAATGAATCATACCCCTGATGCATTTCTCAAGGAGATCAGTTGAAAATTCTGCCTCAGTCTGAATTTTTGGCATAGAGTTCCTCTAAGGAGAAAGTCGGCAAGACCTTCTAGTTGTCTTGCCGACTAGAAGGGGTTCTATTCATTTTGAAATGTTCCAATCGGCCAGACATTTTAATCGTTGTGAGGTTTTGTATCTCCCTCCGCATGGGAAGATTTTAATTGCTATGAGGTTTTGTATCTCCCTCCACATGGGAAGTATCTCGCTGATAGGAGAGGACGTCTCGGCAAAAGGAGACATCATCGGCATTAGGTCTTGTCGATCAACCATTGTCTCACCAAAACATGGGGGTCTCATTGAAAGAAATGATCAGAGCTGGGGGGAAAGCAGAGTTGACTTCAGCATGAAGTCTCAACGACCTTTGAAGGTCTCGGTGAAAGCTTGTGCCTTCACTATGAAGTCTCCCCAACATGCTGAAGTCTTTCCGACATGGAGTGGTGGTCCCAGATAGAAGTCTCACCGAAAGATTTAAGTTCGGCATGAGGTCTTCACGACATGCCAATGTCTTGCCGAAGGAAGCATGTTTGAGGTTGGGAAAATTTGGTGCCTTTGCTATAATGTCTCCCTGACCAATGGAGGCCTCCCTGATATGAAATGAGCTTTCCTGAATATCTTGAGCTCGGTGAGAGGTCTTCCTAACCCGCTAAGGTCTTGCCGAAATGGTCTCAACTCGCCAAAAGATTGTTATCTCGGGGAGATGTCTCGCCAAAGGTTAAGAGTCTCACCAAAGGAGGGCCCGAGCTCGCCAAGAGAGGAAGGCTTCGACATGAAGTCTTGATGACCGTTGAGGGTCTCAGTGAAGCAACTGTCATTGGGATGAGGTCTTGCCAACCCGGTAAGGTCTCGTCGAAGCGTGATGCCTTTGATGTATATGGGGGCTTCACTGTAAAGTCTCACCAACAGGGTGAGGTCTCACCAAATTAAAGTAATCTTGGCAAAAGAAGGGAGCTCAACATGATGTCTCAGTGAATGGAGGAAGTCTCATCAAGAGATTTTACCATCGACATAATGTCCTGCCGACCCGCGGGAGGTCTTACCAAAAAGAGATTGTTATCGGGGAAGGGACCTTTGTTCGCCATAAGGTCCTGCCGACAGACAAGGGTCTCGGCAACAGAATGTTCACAAAGCCATCGATGAGGAGGAAAAATATTGCCTTTGGCAAGAGGTCTGGCCAAAGGGGAAAAGTCTCACCGACAGGGTGGATTTTTGCCAAAGTAAAGTGGCATCAGCGAAAGAATTTGAGCTCGCCGTGACATATGGCTAACCAAGTGTAGTCTCCCCAACAATGAAATGAGCTCACCTAATGGAGGAATCATCGCCATGAGGTCTCACCAATAGCGAAAGTCTCATCGAGAGGGATTGATATCGGCATAATGTCTTGCCGAAGACTGAGGGTCTCGGCGAAAAGGTTTGAGCTCGAGGAGAAAGGAAGGTGCCTTCGCCATGATGTCTTGCCGATAGCGTTTGTCTTGCCGACAAAGGATGAATTGGCATGACTTTTGTAACTCACTATGAGCTCTTGCCGACTGTTGAGAGCTATGCCGATAACTGCTGAAGGGCATAATTGCATCGGAGAGACACGGTAAGTGTCTCACCGATATGCGATTCAGTCTGAGCAACCTTTGACCATCTGGGAATCTATGTGACACAAGTTCAACCAATCAGAGTGAGCTACAGGTGAACCGCTGGCAGCTTGACCAGTGTCAAGAGGATCAATAGAGCATAAATGAAGTGGAGCCACTTTGCTTCAGTGGAGATTAGGACATGCAAATTTAGTTCAAGAAGCGCCTGATGCTACTTCTCGAAGAAACTCAACTTGAAGAAAGATCTGAAACAAGAGGGGAGCAGAGAAACCATGAGTCACAGTGATAGCTGGGATGTCGGCTGGTAAAGGAGATTCAAGAGAGGACAGTGAGGATACACATTGAACACAACATTAACTTCATTTGAAAGATCTTAAGGCTTCCCCTAAGGGCGATCTGGCACCGACATGGACACGGGAATGCAACATTAATTTCACAACAAAGATCTAAGGGGTAGATCTTTCCGAAGGCTAATATTTTGTAAGCCCTGGGGGCCGACATCTTTTTGTATATAGGGCATTTTTTGCCTCTTTGTAAAGGAGTTCTCCTGATGCTTTTCAAAAGTTTGTTACTTCTACAGTCCTTTCTCAGATTAGAAAACTTTTGTAACTCATTTTGGAGCATGATATATAAAATTTACCTTGTTTACTATTGATGGTTCAATTTTCCTTCTAGTTCTTGCAAAATATTATGCATTTTCAGGTGATTGATCAAGCTACTTCGTTAAATCTTTCTTTTCCTTATAGCTTTGTCTCATGTTAGCATGCCTTTTCTTTGCAAAATTAGTATTATGTAGGTTACAAACTTTGTTTACTTAATTGCACATGAGCTTTTAATTTGTGAAAATCTACTTTTCCTTCTTGAAAGTGTGTGCATGTCAAACCTGTTTGTGAAATACTTATGCATGTATACACCTAAAAATGGTCACATCACATAGTCTGGTAATTAATTAAATATTTTTAATATTTAATTAAATCTCTGAATTCGATCTACGTATAAATAAATTTAAATAATTTATTTATATTTGTTCATTATTTCATTTCTTAATTAATTAAATAAAACATTACAATTTATTTATATTAATTATCATTTAATCTTGGCTTGAATATTTTATTCAAATAAAGATTAAATATTTCTTCTCTTTTAAAAATTTCATTCATAATTAAATATTCTAAATATTTAATTAAATCCTCTAGATTCCATCACAATTAAATATTCTAAATATTTAATTAAATTCTTCTAATCCTTCCATTTACAATTAAATATTTCAAAAATATATAATTAATTCTTCTAAAGTCACATCATAATTAAATATTCCAAAATATTTAATTAAATCTTCTATAGTCCTAAAATCAAAAATCAAACTCACATAAATGAAATTAAATAAATTTATTTATTTAATAAATTTGGGGATTATCTTCAACAACCATGAAACAAACTGCCAAAACAGATTAATTAAATTTCTCTATTCCTGTGTAAGCTTGTTCCCGTGGGTTGAAGATAGGCTTCCATTCTTCTCTCCAACCTCTCAACCTCTTCCATCTTCCTCTCAACCTCTCCATCTCTCACCATTCAAACTTACCAGACAACCTCACAGCCGTTGATCTTTGCCAGCCAAGATTTTGCCTGCAAAAAGCTATAAAAAGGACTGTCAGGTCTTTGCAATCATAGAGAATCTTTCAATAGAATAACTATATCCAAATTGCAATAGCATAAGTCTTTTAGCATTCAAGCATCATAACATAGCATAGTAGCATAGCATATCATGGCATATCTACTTCATTTCATAGCAACCTCAATTTACAGCCCCTATGCATATCTGTATCAGTATCTTCCCTCCACCAGCATATAGCATAGAGAAGCTCTATCACTTTGCATACTCATTCTGTAGATTGCCATTTGGAGAAGCCAAGCTTACACAATCTAAGAGCAGCAACTTCAAACAAATCTCTGGAGATAGAGGAAGATGGAACGCCTCTAAAGAAGCTTCATTTATTTCTTTTGAAATTAATTTAATTAGTTTTTCTTTAGTTTAAAGTTCCATTATTTGTGTTTTGTTTATTTTAATTTGATCATACATATTTAACATGCACATTTTTTGCGCCCACCATGGGGCTCGAACCCCTATTTTAAAACCTTTTTGTAGGTTTTCTTGACAGGTTACGGCCAAAAAATAGCGGATTAGCGCAAGAAACACGCTTCAACCATATTCATAACCAGTTCAGCACCCTTGAAGCATTTTGCAGTGCCCGTAAGACATCTTGCAGCGCCCGTAAGGCATCTTGCAGCACCCTTGAAGATTATTGCAGCGCCATTAAAGATTCCTGTAGCACCCTTGAAGATTCTTGCAGCGCTCTTAAAGCATCCTGCAGCGCCCTTAATGATTCCTACAACGCCCTTAATGATTCTTGCAACACCTTTGAGGAGTCCTGCAGCGCCCATAATCTCTGTTGTAGAGCATTTAAAAATATAAAAAAAACCTACAAACTGTAAATTGTAATTTGAATATAGTTTGACTAAATCCGATGTGACCGCAGACAGTAACAAACATAAATGGAACTAAGCAATCCTAGGGTAGTCACATAAATGAATCAAGAAATCCTAGGGTAGTCACATAAATTAAAATCAAGCAATCCTAGGATAGTCACTTCACTCTTAATTTTGGGATAAAAAGAATCTCATGTTTTTGTGAAGCAACATCTTCACCTAGCATAGCAAATTTTTATTTTGGGCTTAAAACTGAATCTTTTGTTTGCTTTGCTTAAATGGTGATAGGCCTATGCTCTCCCCTTAACTGGGTGATCAAAATGCCAAACTCATCTATTTCCCTTTATGCAATTTCCAGTTTTATTAAAACCTTTTAGAGAGGCTGCTCTTGTGGGAAAAAGTACTCACCCAAGAGGAACGACTCAAGTGGGTTCAAGCCAAAGCCAGGCTATTCCACCCCACTCTAAAATTTAAAGCAAATTTGGGGAAACCCTCTTTTGATGGTAGTGTGCATTGATAACCATCCCCAAAGCCTTTGTTCTGAAGGTAGGGAGGTCTCTCGAGGGAGTCTATCATTTTCCACACCAAACGGAAACCCTTACTACGAACTTCGTGTAGTATCTAACCGAAGTCAATTTCTGAACGTCATAATAATCACAGTGCAGGGGAGGGAAGAATCTACCCCCAACATACTCACCATATAACTGCCAAGGATTGTTTGCTCAGGGGATATGGTATCCACTTCCGTCACTCTGAGTACGCGCCTGGAAAAGACAAAAACACGGGCGCCCTTTCGGGGGTGACATGGCTGTGTGAGTCGACGCAGTTTTAAGATGTGGGTTGTTGATTACTATGATGACCTACTTGAGAACTAAGAGTGAGTCTGTTTGATCTATCTATCATGGGTAAAACCTGTTAAAACAATTTTTTTAAAATATTTTGATCATAAACTTGATGTTTAGCATAGTATTTAAAACAACTATTCTACAAATTGTTTGATGTGTTTTCAATACATTAATTTAGTTAAGATCATCCAACACTCGTGATCACTTTGATTTCTCTCATGTTACGAAATTGGAAATCCACAACTTTTGTTAAGAAGTATGTTCTCAAAGGAATCAAAAAGCCAAAGAAACCCCTTAGCTACAAGAAACTATTGAAGAAAAGACGATTCTTGTATCAAAGCCAAAAAGTTTTACTTAAATATAGAACCTTTCTTCATCGATATCATGATTGTGTTAGAGGTTTCACCGATGATTATTCTATAGAACCATTGTACTCACAAGCTTTCTTTCAAAGAAGAGCCCTTTCTCAAAGGCATAATCATAGTCAATGTATTCGTTTATGTTATATTCCCGAACCTGCAATTGAATATTCTACTCATCCAAATCAAATTTTGCAATAGAGAATTCAATCACATTAGGCATTTCTTACAAATCCATCCTTTTACGAAACTAGGATCAAACTTTATAAAGTGCAAAATCATCTTTTTCTTGATCTTTTGCTTAAATTCCCACCAATAGGATTTTCATCCTTTCAATTAGGGAACAACACAAGCTAAAGGTTAGAAATCTTTCAAGTCATAGAATTTTCATTCTATCCTGACTTTTATATCCATCACCAGTTGCACTACTTCATTCTTTTGATCGAAAGTGAGTAGAATTTGGAACAAAACTTATGCCTATCTTCACGAGATCTCAAAAACACATGGAAAAAGACAAAGGAGAAACCACTACAAGCAAAATGGATGTACTGAGAAAGAAGAGGATACATTTAATGTTGATGAATTAACAGAAGAAAAGCTTCAAGAAGCAGAGCAAGATCCCCAATTCCATACTCTTATGGAAAGGATTTTAGAATGAAACAAAGAAAGATATTTTATTTCATTAGCTAATCAAGGAGCTAAGTTACCTCACAATTTTGATATAGAAGGGATTAAACAGAATCCTGAAACTCCTCCTACTGACTTTAGTGCCCTTACTCAATAGATAAAAGAATTACAAGGGCAAATAAAGGAGATGCAAGGGGGCACAACAAAGAAGTATGTTTTGGAAGACATCTCTCCTTATCCATTCGATAGGAGTCTTCAAATGATTCCTTTTCCAAAACATTGTGAAATCCCTAAATATGATAGGTACAATGGAAAAACTAATCCCATTGACCATGTGAGGGATTTCTGAAATATGAGTCTAGAATTCGCCTATGACGATACCTACTTAATGTGATTATTTCCATGAAGTCTAGGTGTACAATCCATGGAGTGGCTTTCTAAGATCACTCCACCCATCAAAACCTTTGAGGAGTTAATAAATTAGTTTATATCACAATACTCCTACAACATCCAACACCAGATAACAATGCTTGATCTTTGTAAACTGAAACAAAAAATAGGAGAATCCTTCACTATGTTCTTGCAAAGGTGGAGAAGGTTATTCACATGATATTCCCATCCTATTCCTGAAAAGGAAAAGATGGATATCTTCATCAATAGCCTAGATCAGGAATTAAGCTATAGGCTTAATCTTCATTGTCCTCATAACTTTGAAAAGTTGATTAAAAACGCAATCACCATTGAAGGGGCCTTGGTTAAACGAGGAGTGATAAAA
The DNA here is from genome assembly GCA_007258455.2 of Sequoia sempervirens. Lineage (NCBI taxonomy): Eukaryota > Viridiplantae > Streptophyta > Pinopsida > Cupressales > Cupressaceae > Sequoia > Sequoia sempervirens. The sequence continues at coordinate 349,737 of VDFB02265754.1, forward strand.
CTTGATAATCCAAGTACATCCAACCAAAACAACAACGATAAAACAAGGTTTTGGAACAGAAATAAAAATGTTGTCAATGATGGTATAGTAGATGCAAATAATCTATGAACAAGACCATCTATCTTTAATCTATCAAGTGCTCCACGAAACAATCAACAACCAAATACCAACCAACAAGGAAGCAACAATCAACAAGGACAAAACTCCAAGCAAGAAAGCATGACTAATCAAAACACCAAGGATAATCGTGGTAATTTTAATAACAATCTTGGCAATACCCAAACATCAAATCCGTCTAGACCTCCATTTTTTCCAAATCGACAGAATTTTACCACTTTGGGTCAATCTCTTGAGTCTGCTCTCAAAGAGCTTCTTGATAATAAGGTTATCACCTTACCCCCACAAAGAGATTATGAGCCATGAGTCAAACCACCATCATGGAATGACTCATATTATTGCAATTATCATCAATGTAAAGGTCATAGAATGAATAATTTTCAAGCTTTGCGAAATTTAGTACAAGATTTAATTGACAATGGCACCATTACAATTGAAGGACATCATACCAATGATGATCATCAAGCATTCAAAGACCCTTTACCAAACTATCAAAAGGGGGAAACATCAAATGCAAAATCCAAAGGCATACATAATGTTGAAGACAATATAATCTGTCACACCTATGTTGATGATCAATGGGTTAATGTTATCAAAATCAAGGGAAAACAAGAATATCAACAAGTTAATGTGACTACGAGAGGACAAGCAAAAGTTGTTTTAAAAGGAAGTTCATCTAAGACGGCTATTCTTTCTCTAAATCATTATAATCTAGTTGATCAATTGAGAAAAACATCAGCGCAAATCTCCATCCTTGAACTTCTCAAAATATCCCCCATACACAAGAATATTTTAGAAGAAGCTCTTATAAATACAACTGTCAACACTGATCTAGATGTAAACAAATTTCAAGCCATGGTGGGACATTTGTCTTCCCCCACTTGTCTTTCATTTTCTAAAAATATGATGCCTCTATGACACATCCACATAATTCATCGCTCTATCTTGAAGTCATGATCTATAAACATCGAATCAAATGTGTCTTAATAGATGGAGGAGCTAGTTTAAACATTTGTACTTTAAAGCTAATACATTCCTTGGGAATATCAGAAAATTCTATTGATCCACGAAGGAAAATAACTATTAAGGCATATGATGATGAAGAAAGAGCTTCTAAAGGACTAATAATGCTACCTATTAGAGTAGGACCTATTGTGAAAAATACCTTTTGTCAGTTTCTAGATCAGGATCTTTCCTATAACATACTTTTGGGTCGTCCATGGATTCATGATATGCAAGCGGTACCATCAACATACCATCAATGCCTCAAGTTTCCATGTGATGGGCAAGAAATAATTATACAAGCTAGTTACAATAGCACACAAACTTGTTCAAATCTCTGAGCAACTCAAGACACCTTTGTGCCACATAATAGGGAGGCTCTTACTATTTCTTCTTCCAATCTACAAGGACAACTGCAAGAATTGACAAAGAATTTTGACACTAAGCTAAATTTTAAAGACAAAGGGGTAGGTGAATATTCACTATCTCTTTCTACCTTACCTCCTTCTCCAAGGTCGCATGGTCAGCCAAGCTTATCAAATCAAAAGATTGCAATAGCCTCTACATCCCAAGCTTCTGTGCCAATCACAAAGTTTGACAGAAAATTCATTAAAGCCAACACCACTGAAGAAGAAGCTGAAGATAGGGACATCCTAAGTTGGCTATATAAAGATGAAGATGAATCTCTCTTGCACATTAAGTTACCTACAGAACAATATGGTAAGGGGTATGCTATCATGCAGAAAATGGGCAATGAAGGAAATGGTCCTATAGGAAAAAGAAGAGAAGGAATTATGGAACCAATTCAACCTATTTCAATACATCCAAGTGATAAAACAGGACTTGGATATGGTAAAGATATAGAAGACTTTACTTCACAGCAAGCACAACCAACTCATGAAGGAGGATCAATTTCAAATAAACCCCATGAATCAGTTTTTCAATTGCAGAACAGTTCAGATACTGATTCTAATGAATATGAATGGGATACCATTTATAAGGATGAATTTTGGAGAGAAAAACAAGTTGATACCATACACAAATATGCACCTGTTCTCATACAAGGAGAAGGTTCAAGGCCTCCACTTGATTATGTTTTACAAAGCGATCATGACTCAAGTGAGGACGAATCAGATTTTAACAAGATTGATGATCAACAGGAGAATCCCATCATAGACCTTGTCTACTATGAAAATGACAACCACATCATGACTTTGATAGTTCAAGACCTTACCCAACCTAATGATCTCATGCCTTTAGTTTATCCAGAACTTATTGATTGGGACAATGATGCACCTATCCACATCCCTACATTTCATGATGATGAAGACATTATAAATTTCCTTTGTTCCTCTAATGAGGAAAACAATTGTTTTATCCAAGAATGTCATACTCACGATTTTGATAAGGAGGGTGTCAAGTCTCTTAGTTGCAAAATAAATGAAATAAAAGATGGATCTATCGGTGAAAACCAAAAAATGGCAATGGTAGATCACAACAAGAGAAAAATAAAGAGCGAATCTGACAGTGAAAACCTTTATGAGGCACTGAAGGATGAGAAACTTGACACTCTTCCCAAGCATTATCATGAAAGATCTTCTATTTTGATCGAACCGACAGAATCAATTAACATAAGTACAACAGAGCAGCCAAAAATCTTGCAAATTGCAGCCTCATTGATAGTTGAAGAAGTCTGAAATTCATGGAGTTCTTGAAGGAGAATCAAATCAATTTTGCTTGGTCGTATGCTGATATGCCAGGGTTAGATCCTAATCTAATAATGCATCATTTATCTATAAACGCAGGGGCAAAACTTGTAAAGAAAAAACTCAGAAAAATGCATCCACATGTTGCATTATTGGTCAAAGAGGAATTAAAGAAGCTTTTAGATGTTGGATTCATTCGGACTATTGACTATGCAGAATGGATTTCCAATATTGTACCTATTTCAAAGCTAGATGGAAGGATTAGAGTTTGTACAGATTTTAGAGATTTAAACAAAGCTTGTCCTAAAGATGACTTTCCTTTACCCAACATAGATATGATTGTTGATTTAACTGATGGCCATGCAATGTATTCATTAATAGATGGATTTTCAGGATACAACCAGATAAAAATTGCACCAGAGGATCAAGATAAAACAGCATTCACATGTCCTTGGGGTACCTATTGCTGGAACGTAATGCCATTTGGGTTAAATAATGTCGGAGCTACTTATCAAAGAGCAATGACAACTATTTTTCATGACATGATGCATACATTCATGGAAGATTACGTTGATGATTTACTTGCCAAATCTCACACACGAGAAGGAAATCTAGAAATCTTGTCAAAAATCTTTACCAGAATGGAGAAGTTCAATGTTCGACTCAATCCAAAGAAATGTGTCTTCGGTGTTACATCTGGTAAACTCCTAGGATATATTGTTTCAGAAAAGGGTATAGAGGTTGATCAAGAAAAAGTACAAGCTATAATGGACATGCCGCCACCATGAAATATCACTCAGCTTCAATCATTGCAAGGATGACTATAGTCCATCAGAAGGTTTATAGCTCAACTGGCAGACAAAAGCTTACCATTTACACATTTATTGCATAAAAATGTCCCATTCAAATGGGAAGACAAATGTGAAGCAACATTCAATCAGATCAAGCAATATCTTATGAATCCACCAGTTTTAATTCCACCCATTCCAGGAAAGCCATTCATACTCTATATTTCAGCAACAAAAGTATCATTGGGAGCATTACTAGCACAAGAGGATTCTATAGGTAAAGAAAGGGCCATATACTATATCAACAGAACTTTAACAAGTCATGAATTAAACTACACTTTCATAGAAAAAGCTTGCCTCGCAGTGTTGTTTGCTTCTCAAAAGTTTTGACACTATATGTTGGCTCATACAGTTAAGCTGATAACCAAAATTGATCCATTAAAATATATTTTAAGCTGAGCTACTTTAACAGGGAGACTTGCAAAGTGGGTAATGATCTTAAGTGAGTTTGACATTCACTATGTAGATCGAAAAGCTATTAAAGGACAGGTCATTGCAGATCAGTTGGCCGAAGCACCTTTACAAGAAGAAAATCCAATGCACTTTGAGTTTCCTGATGCAGATGTCTTCACAGTAACAATTCAAAAATCATGGACATTGTACTTTGATGGATCCTATACACAACATGGCTCGAGGGCAGGAATTCTTTTGTCACACCTAAAGGACATACAATTCCACAATCATATCAGTTGATGTTTCCTTGCACAAATAACATAGCTGAATATGAGGCATTGCTCATAGGGATAAAGATAGCCTTGGAATGGCGGATTACAGAGTTGCAAGTCTATGGTGATTCACAACTTGTCATCAATCAAATCAATGATGATTATTAGACTAAATATGATAAGTTGCTACCTTACAAGAGCATGGTGGATGATTTCAAAAAGTATTTTGTGTCAATCAAGTTTTCACAAATCTCAAGGATTGATAATAAAGCTACAGATGCAATGGCTACAATTGCTTCCTTGTTACAATTGTCAGAAGATAAAAAATGGTACAAATTCTTGGTGGAACAATTGTTTTCTCCCGCCTATGATAATCCAGAGACCCAAGTCATATATCATTTAACTGGTTCTGACTCACCTTTATATGGCAAGACTTATACCTACCTGAAAGACAACATTTTACCTCTGGATTTATCCTGAAATCAAAAAAGGAATTTCATGCGCCAATCATCCCATTATACCTTGATCACCGACATCCTTTACCGATGTGGTCTTGATGGTACACTCCTTCGATGTCTTGAACGTGACAAATCTAAAAAATCCTTACAAGAAGTTCATGGTGGTATTTGTGGAACTCATTCAAGTGGTTTGACTTTAGCCAAGAAACTTGTTAGAATGGGATATTATTGGCCTACCATGGAGAAAGATTCTTTTACTTTTGTCAAGAAATGTTCTAAATGCCAGATCTATGGGAATCTTATTCATGCACTTGCACAGGAATTGCAACCTTTCACTCCGACATGGCCTTTTTCTCAGTGGGGACTAGATCTTGTTGGAAAAATTCATCCTTCATCATCAAATGGGCATAAATTCATTATCACAGCTACGAAGTATTTTACAAAATGGATTGAAGTTGTTCCTTTGACAACCATGACCGGTAAACAAATATCTTCATTCATTCTAAATTACATCATTTGCCGATATGGAATTCCTAATTCTATCATTACTGATAATGGGAGGCCTTTCAAGAATCAGGATGTGGATGAGCTTTGTGATAGATTTCACATCCAACACAGGTTCTCTACACCTTATTATCCACAAGGTAATGATCAAGCATAAGCTTCCAACAAAATAATCTTGAAGATCTTAAAGAAGACAGTAAATGATGTCAGTCGTGATTGGCATGTCCAATTAAATCCAGCTTTGTGGGTATACAAAACTAGCATTCACACACCAACAGGAGCTACCCCATATGCCTTGGTCTATGGAGCAGAAGCGATCTTACCACTAGAGGTTGAAATACCTTCACTGAGGGTCTCGCTCAAAGGACTGATAAATGATGAAGACTACAGAGTATCTCGCCTGCAAGAGTTAGAACTATTAGATGAAAAATGTCAACATGTAGCTGACCATTTGAAGGGTTATCAACAAGTTATGTCTCATAGCTATAATCACAGAGTTAAACCACAAAAATTTCAAGTAGATGACTTAGTCTTGAGAGAAAATCCATGTAATCAGCAAGACAGAGAAAAGAAAGGGAAATTTGAACCAAACTGGCTTGGTCCATTTGTCATCATTACAGCATACAGTTCTGGTGCATATCAGTTATCCACGTCAGAAGGGGACCTGTTTGAAGAGCCGATCAACAGCATTCATTTGAAGAAATTCTATGTCTGAATCATCAAAAAATACAAAAAATTCAGAAAAAGTCCTTAAAAAATCAGAAAAAGTCCTAAAAAAATATAAAAAACATCAGAAAAATCCTGAAAAAGTGCAATTAAAAAAGTGGCGAAAACTTGGCAAACAGGCGCTACTTGTAATAAAAATGGGCTCCTCCATCTATTAGCTTATGTCTTGCATTCACTTTTGACATCATCCATTCATATCTATCATCTGTATATATCTTACATATCCACATCATATGGCAGCAATCCTTGTAGTTTATCATAGCTTGATGAAATTTGTACATACCCGTCATATTTAGGTTGTGTTTACACTAGGGGAAAAATGCAGAAACATAGAGAAGGGCAACAGGCTTTTCGAACATCATAAATAGACACAAGATGGTTTGTCAAAACACAACATACATTGACATGTCAAATCAACCACAATACCCACAACGATCACTCAATGTCAATTGAAATCAAGACAACATGATCCAAACAAACATCAAAACAAAACATCAATGATGATAATTAAGACTAGATGATCTTAATCTGAATAATGTTTGAAATATTTTAGGCAAGATCTGAATGGTTGTTTAATTTTCTATCATATCTTTGGAGCAATTCAATGATGTATTGAACTAGAAAAGCAAGGAAGGAGTATGATTTTTCTTTGTTTGTTGTTTGCGAGGAAATCATTAGTACTATGCAAATTGGTCGCGAGACATGCTCTACTACGTATCATTGATGACATTTCAGAATTTGCATGGGAAACGGGTTAACTCTTGTCTATTTATGCAAGCAATACTCAGGTCATCTCGGTTCAATTATACCTAGATGCTTGTATTAACTTGCTATATCAAAAATCATGAAAGCAATACTCAGGTCATCACTGGTGTTAACATACCCTTTGATGCTTGTATTAGTTTTCAACATTTCAATGCTCTATGATGACACAAAAAGCACAAATAAGCTCTCCAAATGGCAATATTGTATGAATATCCTGCATGGTTAGTATAGATTGTATTCATGTTAGCATCTGCATTTTGTATTTATAGATTCTTTCAAAGGCTGAAAAAATATCAAATATTTCATGTCTTCCCAATAAAATGATTGAGTACATTTTGACATTCACAAAAACATCATTTCATATATTTTTGCATCAGGAAATCATCAAAACATACATCAAAACATTCATAAGCATTCATAAATTGTATCATTCATTATATTCATATAATCATTCATCAATAGATTTCACTCATCTCACAAATCATGCATACATATACATCATAAGCATAAAAATTGAGAAACTATCATATCATAACACATCATGCATATATAGAAAATCCATCCATTCATCATAAATCATCGCTGCATTTCATATATCTCAAAAATGAATGTCAAAATGTACAAAGATGTCAACTATACATGATATAACATCATCAAAAATGAGATCATCTGAGGGTGTATACAAATGTCTAAATAGAGTATCATAAAAACATCATGTACAAATGCACTAGGCAGTGCTATCCTCTGATGGAGCTGGTCTAGGACCTGTACCACCTGCACCTGATGGACCTGCTCCACCTGTCCCTGATGGTCCTCTTGGAGGTAATGGTTGTGTCACACCCCTACTGGTAGTTCGAGAGCGACTATGAGTAGACCGCGACTATGTATAACTCTCCCTCCGCTCACGTGGAACTGCATCATGATACCTGGTCCTATAGAACTTTGCCTCCTGGGTGGCTTTGGTCACCTCTCTCATCATGTCACCAGGAAAGGTACTTGTTGCCACTCTCTGTAGACTATCCACCAAAGCAATGGCTTGCTCACCCCGCTGTCTAGTTGTATCCCTCTCAGCAGTAACTGAGGTCAACTGTCCTTGAAGCTGTGTGATCAAGGTATGTGCCTATGCTAGCTGACTCTGTAAGCTCTGCACTGTACCTTGTAAAGAGGATATCTGACCTGATACCACTGGATCTATTGAAGCAGATGGATCTATATGTCTCATCCGTGGTCCACCTCTACCACCTCTCCTACCACCTCTATCACCGCCCCTACCACCCCCTCTCCCACCATCACCATCTCCTCCACTCTCCTCATCATCATCATCTCCCTCTGAATCATCATCTCCTCTACTCTCATCATCATCACCTCCCTCTGAATCATCACCCTCTGAAGTTGACTCTCTCTGTGGTCTTAGACCACCTCTCTGTGGTCTCTGTACTATAGCTGGTACAATACACTCATCAGGATCAAACATACGTGGTGTAGGATGCTCTAACACATACTAACTATACTCTGACGTCGTCCCTGCATCAAGGACATCAACTCGGTAATCCCACATCACTACTCCTAAACTGGTGAACTCTGCCATCGCTGCCTCATAGGAAATCCATGGACCCCATACTGCAAGCTCTAGTTGTCGTCGTGCATAAATGGTAGAACCCATAGGCATACCTTGAATCTGACCGAACTGCCGACATACTCGTCCAGCAAGAAATCTCTCAATAATCCACAAAGTATGGCCAATAAGATATCTGGATGTACAGACATAGGGCATCTCCCTTGCATCCTCTGGCCATGCCTCACAATCTACATATGGCTGCTAGCATACTGTATCGATTCCATCTATGAGACACTACCAATGATCTAGTTTGCCCAGTCTTGACTGAGCAATAATATTGGCATATCCCCATCTGTATGATCAACCGATAGGTCATCATCCATGAGTCAATGGTCGCATAATGGAAAAGTGCTCCCATGCCCATATCTATAGTAATGAACAAGCAACAGCAAAACTGTGGCCTCTACCATATACAATATGATGTAACTCATCATACAAATGAGCAAGCATACATGAACCCCATGCATACCGTGTACCCTGCATCACCATACTCTCCAGAACCTGACCCCACCCGACTGCGAACCCCTTCGACCTATGGTCGGGGCACAAAACACCTCCAATGAAACCTGCCAGTACATACGGTAAGGGTGGATAGGAATCTGCCATCTCGCCCCATGAGATGAAATATCCAGCAATATGATCATCTCTGAAAATCCTCCTCAAAGCATCAGTGCCTCCAGCCTCTTGGCTATCGAAGACCACTATCTCTCCCATCACTGGGATCCTCAAGATATGGTATACATCCTCTGGGGTCACTGTAATCTCTCCGGTCGGTAAATGAAATGTGTTGGTATCACTATGCCACTGCTCTACAAGTGTTGTCAATAAAGCTCTGTTGAGGCGCACCTCAGGCATGTCAAGCAACGAACTCAATCCACAGGCCTCGATCACATCCTGATCTCACTGTAATAGATGTGGAATCAATATCCATGTACTCAAGAATGTCTCCCGTAACTGCAAAACACCCAATCTCTCTTGTTGCAACATCATCATGACAAATCAAAATCAATATCAAATCATCACGATTAATCAATCAAATCTGAATATCAAACAATTTGTTTTTCATCATCATGGAAAGAAAATTAATCAAAATTATGTTTTGCTTTTAACAATCTTAAAAGCACACATATCAATCAAACTATTTGTTTTTTGTTTTCATGAAAGCAGATAATCAAAATCACATTTGTTTTTAACAACTTTAGAAGCAAACTTATCGGTCCTATTTGTATTTAACAACTTTAAAAAAAAAATTATCAGCTATTATTTGTTTTCCAACAACTTTGGGGAACAAATTTATCACTCACGACAACATCCAATCATGGGCACTATGAAAATGGTCAAGGGCACTACAAAATTCATCATAGGTGCTACAAAATTAAGCGCGCTACAGAACTAATTAAGGGTGCTATAGAATTCATCAAGAAAGCTACAAAATCAAATGCGCTATGAAACTGATTAAGGGTGCTACAAAAAGCATCATATGCGCTAAAAAAAAAAATGCGCTATAGAAATTATCAAGGGCGCTATGGAAATTATTAAGGGTGCTAAAACATTCTATTTCACAATCAAAACATCGATGAATGTGCAACAAACGGAAAATTTTCAAAAAGTAGGAGTTTCACGGGGTACATACCGGGGGTCCATAGTGTGTCGGCCGCTGATGTCACTGGATGCGCTCGAAATGGTGCTGGTGAATCGGAAGTGCCATAATTATCTCTCTAGAGCTCAAAATTTACAAATTTTACTAGGTTAAAATGGAAAATGACATTTTTAACCTATTTAAGGGTAAAATTGGGGCATTTTATCACATTTTAACATAGCAGGGGCAATTTTGATCATCAATTTTTCATTTCACATCTCTCTGGGTCAATTTCTTCACATCATTATTTTCGAACGATGAATCGACATCTTCAAAAATCTTAAAAATCATAAAAATTGAAAAATTTCCAAAAAAAAAAAAAATCTAAAAATTAAAAAAATTCACAAAAATCAAAATCTTATCGATTCATCGTTCGAGGGGGCATATACCTATTAACATTTGACATTTAACATCTAGGGAAAATTTCAAAATTCTTTGAAGCAATGCGTAAAACACATCACTTCAAAGAGGGGCAAAATGTATACACCTAAAAATGGTCACATCACATAGTCTGGTAATTAATTAAATATTTTTAATATTTAATTAAATCTCTCAATTCGATCTACATATAAATAAATTTAAATAATTTATTTATATTTGTTCATTATTTCATTTCTTAATTAATTAAATAAAACATTACGATTTATTTATATTAATTATCATTTAATCTTGGCTTGAATATTTTATTCAAATAAAGATTAAATATTTCTTCTCTTCTAAAAATTTCATTCATAATTAAATATTCTAAATATTTAATTAAATCCTCTAGATTCCATCACAATTAAATATTCTAAATATTTAATTAAATTCTTCTAATCCTTCCATTTACAATTAAATATTCCAAAAATATTTAATTAATTCTTCTAAAGTCACATCACAATTAAATATTCCAAAATATTTAATTAAATCTTCTATAGTCCTAAAATCAAAAATCAAACTCACATAAATGAAATTAAATAAATTTATTTATTTAATAAATTTGGGGATTATCTTCAACAACCGTGAAACAAACTGCCAAAACAGAAAAATTAAATTTCTCTGTTCCCGTGCAAGCTTGTTCCCGTGGGTTGAAGACAGGCTTCCATTCTTCTCTCCAACCTCTCAACCTCTTCCATCTTCCTCTCAACCACTCCATCTCTCACCATTCAAACTTACCAGACAACCTCACAGCTGTTGATCTTTGCCAGCCAGGATTTTGCCTGCAAAAAGCTATAAAAAGGATTGTCGGGTCTTTGCAATCATAGAGAATCTTTCAATAGAATAACTATATCCAAATTGCAATAGCATAAGTCTTTTTACATTCAAGCATCATAACATAGCATAGTAGCATAGCATATCATGGCATATCTACTTCATTTCATAGCATCCTCAATTCACAGCCCTTGTGCATATCCGTATCAGTATCTTCCCTCCACTAGCATATAGCATAGAGAAGCTATATCACTTTGCATACTCATTTTGCAGATTTCCATTTGGAGAAGCCAAGCTTACACAATCTAAGAGTAGCAGCTTCAAACAAATCTCTGGAGATAGAGGAAGATGGAACGCCTCTGAAGAAGCTTCATTTATTTCTTTTGAAATTAGTTTAATTAGCTTTCCTTCAGTTTAAAGTTCCATTATTTGTGTTTTGTTTATTTTAATTTGATCATACATATTTAACATACACAATGCATAATCTACAGAAACTTGTTGTGCGGTACCATATCCATCATCAGTACTCAAGTGTAACTCGAGTGTCTCATTGTTCTTGTCATTTAGGTGCATCACCATAGGGTTTAGTTTTAATTTTACAGCATTCTCCTTCTCCCTTTTCCTTTAAAAATTAGTAGTTTTAGGTGATAGCACAAAGGAAGCCGGCCTTCTCTGGAGGTTGACCTCTGTTTACAAGAAATCCACATCTTTAGAGGTTTTCCCATGTTACAATGAGGAGTTGAACATCAGGTTCAGCAGGGTGCAATTTCAGGTGATAATAGTTTTGGCACGCCCGATGGGACCGAGAACTAATTATCACTCTCTCTTGTCCTTATGTTACTGCTATTTGGTGTGTACAGCGGTAGTTTTAGCCTCTTGGAGGAAAGTTCAATCACATACCTGGTGACTCCAAGTGTGTAAATTTTTTGGTTTTAGTGGCTCAAGTGCTCGCATGTTTTAAGTCTTTGGAAGGAAATCTAATTCGAATGGAAAAATTATGTCAGTTTTTCAGGAGAATATAGCCTTTTACCCTCCATTCCATGAAAACCTTGCATATATGTCCTCTTATCGACCATATTATACTGAATAGTTTGTTGTCATTTTTCCAAATGACCCTGTAGCAACAGAGTTCTAGCATTTTTATCATGCCTCCTACCCTCCCATTCCTACTCAATCTCAATGTTTCCCAATGTATGCTCATAATCAACCACAGGAACTCATTTCTACACAAAAGCAATATGGTAGTTTCAATAACTATCCCTAAAAATCTAATAAGGGAGTTAGTGATATTGATAAGATATTGCTTGATTTCCAAAGGCAGATGGATGATATTAAGAGAGAGCAAGAGTTTGTTGTGTAGGAGGAAGAGCTTGCTTGTCAAGCTTATATTCAGCATCAATAGGATATGGCGGTCCAAGAGTATGAATAGGAGGTTGCTGCTAGACAAGTTGCAGCTAAAGAAGAGAAAATAAAAAGCTTACTTGCACAAAAACAAAAGCAGGAGTTTCAATCAGCCTTCCATGTTCCTAAACAACCTGTCCAGGGGGAGATTCCCAGGTTCAAATTTTCAAGTTTTAAGCAAAACTTACTTTCTGAGTTTCCAAGTCAGCCTTCTAGTTTTGAAATTCCAAGTTGAAAGGGAACATACAATCAACCCTGTGAGACTCTGTTGTCAAATATTCAAATGGAACTAAGCTCTAATGTTCAAAAGGCAGAGGAGGAGCAATTTATCGATCAAGATAAGTTAATCCTCTGGGAAAAGCTTAAGAATGTGAATCCTTTACATCTAGCTATAAGGTGTTCTCAATTGTAGCAGCAAAGGATTGAGTAGCAGGAAGACAAAGCGAAAGTAGTTGTTGAGAAAGGTCAATTTATAGCTTGGAATAAGGGAATATCTCTATTCTCTCAGCTTGATGAAGAGGAGGTTATTGCTAAGTTTTGCTCAATACTGGAAAATAAGGAATCTAAACTTTTGCAAGAAGGTGAGGGGAATTAGGTTGAGCAGCTTGTTGTCATGGACATAGCTAAGGATCAAAAGGCAGAGTTAATCTTCTCATTTGATGATCTGCCTTACTTGATTGACAAGGATGAAGAATTGGACCAACATGAGGTTGATGGAGGTAATGTTGATTTATTGTTGCATAAAGGTGAAGGTGAGTTTGAATTCTTTACTTGTGAGAAAGGAGGTTTAAGTAGCATTGTTCAGGGAGAGCCACATTTTGGTGTGCATGAAAATATCCATCAAGTTGAACAAGTCCCTGAACTAGACTTACTGTTTTGCAAAGAGGGTGATTTTGATGGTTTATCAAAGCTAGATGGGAACTGCATCAGGCCTGAAATTAGTCTTTATGTTCAGAAAAGTAAAGAAGACATTGAGGAGGATATGTTTTGGAACGATTTAGAAGCTTTCTGTACTAATTTGGGTATTGAACTATTACCTCTTGATGAAGTTAATCATGAACAACTCGAGCTTACTGAAGGAACTTCTTTTTTCTCACTAAGTCAGTCATAGGGGTTAGACTTTTCTAGCCAAGGCTATAAAACAAATGTGAATGGGCAAGAGACCAGCAAGGAGAGCTCAATTTTTTTCTTTACAAGGGGTTGTTTGATCAAAGATTTAGCCCAGATGGAGTTCAATAAAGTGCCAATGGTTAATCAAGCATTCACACATGGAACCATAGTTGAAAGTGGCATAAAGGATGTACTTGCAGTTGAAAAAGAGTGTGTTCAATTTACTTATCCTCCTTTGAATATAAATGCATATGATCAATTTAAGGAGGTAAGTGAGCTTGTCACCCTCTTTCATGAGGCAGTGCATTGTATTTTCAAACATTTTTTCAGTGTACCATCTTTATTCAATTGCCATTAAGCTTGAGCATCATTGCATATTGAGGAGAAAGGGCAGCTATTTCAATCATCTTGTGAATGGTTTTGTTTGACCAATTTCTTATTGGTTAGTGTAGGGTAGGCTAGTTTCATTTTAAATGCATCTTTGTTTTCCCTAAGTGCTTTTCAGCACAATTAGATAGTTTGCTTCTTTTATGTTGGGTTTTCATAAATTTCAAGGGTGTGTCTTGCTGCTTTGTTGAGTTATAACAATTTGCAATGTTGTTTTCAAGTGGTGATGGTTCTCTAATGACTCCATGCCCAATGGACAAGTTTAGGCTACTAGTTTTCATGTTTAGTAGGCAAACATCCAGCAAAGGTCACCAGAAATGTTACCCAATTTTCACCTACGGGCTCAATCAGGTAGGGCAACCTATGTTTCAGGTGTTATGAAGTCCAAATGGAGACATTGTTTTGCATGATTGAATCATACCCCTGATGCATTTCTCAAGGAGCTCAATTGAAAAGTCTACCTCAGTCAAGTTTGGCATAGAGTTCCTCTAAGGAGAAACTCGGCAAGACCTTCCAGTTGTCTTGCTGACTAGCAGGGGTTCTATTCATTTTGAAATGTCCCGGTCGGCCAGACATTTTAATCATTGTGAGGTTTTGTATCTCCCTCCGCATGGGAAGTATCTCGCCGACAGGAGAGGACGTCTCGGCAAAAGGAGCCATCATCGGCATGATGTCTTGCTGATCAACCGCTATCTCACCGAAACATGGGGGTCTCACCGAAAGAAATGATCGGAGCTGGGGGGAAAGTGGAGTTGACTTCGGCATGAAGTCTTAGCGAAAGCTTGTGCATTCGCTATGAAGTCTCCCCGACATGCTGAAGTCTTGCTAACATGGAGTGGTGGTCCCAAATAGAAGACTCACCAAAAGATTTAAGTTTGGCATGAGGTCTTGCCGAAGGAAGGATGTTTGAGCTCGGGGAAAGTTGGTGCCTTCGCTATAATGTCTCCCCGACCAATGGAGGTCTCCCTGATATGAAATGAGCTCACCCAAAGATCTTGAGCTCGGTGAGAGGTCTTCCCGACCTGCTAAGGTCTTGCTGAGATGGTCTCAACTCGCCAAAAGATTGTCATCTTGGGGAGATGTCTCACTGAAGTGTAAGAGTCTCACCGAAGGAGGGCCCGAACTCGCCAAGAGAGGAAGGCTTCGACATGAAGTCTTGGTGACCATTGAGGGTCTCAGCGAAGCAGCTATCATCAGGATGAGGTCTTGTCGACTCGATAAGGTCTCACCGAAGCGTGATGCCTTCGATGTATATGGGGGATTTGTTGTAAAGTATCACCGATGGGGTGAGGTCTCACCAAAGTAAAGTGAGCTCGGTGAAAGAAGGGAGCTCAACATGATGTCTCGATGAATGGAGGAAGTCTCGTTGAGAGAGTTTACCATTGGCATAATGTCTTGCCGACCCGCGGGAGGTCTTACCGAAAAGAGATTGTTATCGAGGAAGGGACCTTTGTTTGC
Organism: Sequoia sempervirens; assembly: GCA_007258455.2. Taxonomy (NCBI): domain Eukaryota; kingdom Viridiplantae; phylum Streptophyta; class Pinopsida; order Cupressales; family Cupressaceae; genus Sequoia; species Sequoia sempervirens. The sequence goes on from VDFB02265754.1 coordinate 365,332, forward strand.
CATAAGGTCTTGCCGACAGATGAGGGTCTCGGCGACAGATTGTTCACAAGGCCATCGGCGGGGAGGAAAAATATTGCCTTCGGCAAGAGGTCTGGCCGAAGGGGAAAAGTCTCACCGACAAGGTGGATTTTTGCCAAAGTAAAGTGGCATCAGCGAAAGAATTTGAGCTCGCCGTGACATCTGGCCGACTAGGTGTAGTTTCCCCGACAATGAAATGAGCTCGCCTAATGGAGGAATCATCGCCATGAGGTCTCACCAATAGCGAAAGTCTCACCGAGAGGGATTGATATCGGAGTAATGTCTTGCTGAAGACTGAGGGTCACGGCAAAAAGGTTTGAGCTCGGGGAGAAAGGAAGGTTCCTTCGCCATGATATCTTGCCGATAGTGTTTATCTCGCCGATGAAGGATGCATCGGCGTGACTTTTGTAACTTGTTATGGGCTCTTGCCGATAGTTGAGAGCTATGTTGATAACTACTAAAGGGCATAATCGCATCAGGGAGACATGGTAAGTGTCTCACCGATATGTCATTCAGTCTGAGCAACCTTTGACTGTCTGGGAATCTATGTGACATGAGTTCAACCAATTAGAGTGAGCTACAGGCGAACCATTGGTAGCTTGACCAGTGCCAGGAGGATCAACAGAGCATAAAGGAAGTGGATCCACTTCACTTCAATGGACGATTAGGATATGCGAATTTAGTTCAAGGAGCACCTGATGTTGCTTCTCAAAGAAAATCAACTTGAAGAAAGATTTGAAACAAGAGGAGAGCAGAGAAACCGTGAGTCACAGTGACAGCTAGGATGTCAGTTGGTAAAGGAGATTCAAGAGAGGACAACAAGGATACACATTGAACGCAACATTAACTTCATTCAAAAGATCTTAAGGCTTCCCCTAAGGGCGATCTGGCACCGACGTGGACACAGGAACGCAACATTAATTTCATAAAAAAGATCTAAGGGGCAGATCTTTTTGAAGGCTAATATTTTGTAAGCCCTGGGGGCCGACATCTTTTTGTATATAGGGCATTTTTTGCCTCTTTGTAAAGGAGTTCTCCTGATGCTTTTTGAAATTCTATGACTTCTACAGTCCTTTCTCATATTAGAAAACTTTTGTAACTCATTTTGGAGCATGATATATAAAATTTACCTTGGTTACTATTGATGGTTCAATTTGCCTTCTGGTTCTTGCAAAATATTGTGCATTTTTCAGGTGATTGATCAAGCTACTTCATGAAATCTTTCTTTTCCTTATAGCTTTGTCTCATGTTAGCATTCCTTTTCTTTGCAAAAGTAGTATTATGTAGGTTACAAACTTTGTTTACTTAATTGCACATGAGCTTTTAATTTGTGAAAAATTGCTTTTCCTTCTTGAAAGAGTGTGCATGTCAAACCTGTTTGTGAAATACTTATGCATAATCTACAGAAACTTGTTGTGCAATACCATATCCATCATCAGTACAAAAGTGTAACTCGAGTGTCTAATTGTTCTTGTCATTTAGGTGCATCACCATAGGGTTTAGTTTTAATTTTACAGCATTCTCCTTCTCCCTTTTCCTTTCAAAATCAGTAGTTTTAGGTGATAGCACAAAGGAAGCCGGCCTTCTCTGGAGGTTGACCTCTATTTACAAGAAACCCACATCTTTATAGGTCTTCCCATGTTACACTGAGGTGTTGAACATCAGGTTCAACAGGGTGCAATTTCAGGTGATAACAACTATTGTATTTAGTTGACCAAAATTATAATGAGTACATAGCCTGCATATATAAGAAAGGATGAGGAAATCCACCTATGAGGTGGATTGAAAAGGTCCCCAAGATGTGGCACAAAAGATTTGACAAGTGTCATATAGGTGTCAACCTTAGGATCACTTGGAGTGTGCAAACCAACAAACTATTTGACCAAGTCATCAACCTTGATGCCAAGTGTTGAGTGACCTCTGAGGTGAGATGGAAAGTCTTTCAACATCAAAAGGGTAGCACATGAGGTTAACCAAATAACCTAGTAACCTCTAGAGGTCTAAAAGGTTGCACATTTAGTTAGACAAGATGTCTAACCTCATCAACCTGAGTACACTTAAGTATAGTGAATAGATTAATTATTCACACTAACAAGCTCCATGTGGCTACATTTTGTACTTTTCCAGGTATGTTTCTTATGTAGAGATATGGAAGGATCTTTCTTGTAATGCTTAAATGTTGGGTTTCATTTGATATATGCATTTTTTATTAGCATATTCAATGCCTAGGATCTATATTTTCACTTCCTCCACGATGGTTGTTGATAAAAACCCTTCAAATGCCTTTTTTTAAACTCTTGCTCAACAGGTCTTTGCTACTATCAACATTCAAAAACCTGTCAAGCAAATAAATCTCAAGAAATCAATGGACTATCAAAATATGAATTTTCATATAGAGCTTTTCTCATCATTGTTTTCCATGGTGAATGTTGCATGAGGGATTTCATGAAGTCTATGATGAGAAAGTAGATAGGAGATCCTCGTAGAAGTTAATAGTACCATCTTGGGTTTTTGCAGAGATAAAATATCATTATATATATTTTTATAATCTGAAGAGTTTCAAAATGTGTCAAAAAATATTCATAAGAGGGGATATGCTTGCTTTATTGTTAATATTTCTTGGTTCTGTTGAGCTATAAAAGAGCTTACAAGTGTCATCATTTTTTTCCATGGTGATGATGTTTAGTATGGTGATAGTAGCAATATAGCGATGTTAATTAGGAAGGGAAAAACCTTTGTCAAATCCTTATGCATTATAACCGTCATATAACTTGAGCATACACTTTATTCACATTCAAGGATGAATGTGACTAAGGTCTATCATAAGTGATTGATATTTGTGAGAGCCTTATACAAGGTATGTGTAACAAACAATATGCATTGTCCTCTTGTTTGGTTCTTTTATTGTCAAATCCCTCATTGTTGTCAATGATGATAAACTCCTATCAAACCCTTGTCATTTACAAAATTGGAAGCATAGTGAGAAATATTTTTACACCTTGCAATACCAATCCAAGAGTACACATAGTAGCCCATAAAAAAAAAAGGAAAGAGAAGATGGTAATCTTACGACAATGGGAAATGGGATTGATAGTCTAGGAGCCATGAATGCGACAAGTCTAACACAACAAATACAAGTCTTTGATAGGTCTATAAGGAGCAAGGCATAGTGAGAAGATGACAATGGCAATGGTAGCATGCTTTGTATGACAGTTAGATTTGTTTCATATGCCTATGATCAAGCCTTCCTACCATGTCAAATTCCAAAGGCATGTGTAAAAATAAAAAATAAAATAAAGGACATTCATTAAACCAAATGACTCTCATCACATCATATGTTTTCTATATCACAAGGGTCAACATGATTTTTTATGGTAAATGGAGATATCCCAGACATGTTATTTCACAATCATGGTGCAAATAATGAAAGATATGAGCAGTGAACAGACTTTTAGGACACCAATTAAAGGGTCATAAATGGACATGGTTGTCAAGAATGAGAAGGTAAGAATGTAATGAAATGAGTTGGCTTGTGACAATCTAGGAGAGATGAGCACAACAAGCCTAGGAACAAATTTTGAATGGCTTCCTACATCCTAGTTTTGTGAACTCAAACTAGGATATTCCTTGAAACAAATAACATGAATATAGCATTCAGGAGGGGCATACACAAAATGGTTAAGATATTGAAAGCATGCATATTGAGTGTGAAGTTGTGATGATAATAGACTGGCATGCAAGAGTACATTCAAAAGTGAGTTCATGAATTTGCATCAAAGTGACAATCATATCAAGCAATGATAGAGTCTTCACATTTGCTAATAATAGTCCCTAACGATAATAAGTTCTTTTTTGTGAAATGTTGCACTATAACTCAAAAGACCAATCACTTCATGATTGGAAAATTAATGTAACACATCATTTTTAAGTAATTTTCAAGGCATTTTCAAGCTATGTGTTGCTATAATAACACTTTTGGGTAATAAAATAAATAGATTTTACCTCCTCAACTTTGTTTCTTTGTGTACATTATAATTTTTTATGCAAGTTTTTTATGTTTTTACACAAAAAACTTCAAACAAATATCTCATTCACAACACCTTTGAAACAAAAAATAGATATATTCTTGCAGGTTATAGGTTGTGCAATGGTTATAATCAGTCTATAATTGAGAAATTTCCCTTTTCCTTCAAAATTGTGAAACATTCAACCTTATTAAACACTGATGTAGAAAGTATGCAAAATAGTTGAGTTGTGTAGGAAAACAACTAAGTTTTAAACCATTCGTATGCAAAAATAACAACATAGGTTCAATAATAATTTTATTACCTTGGAAAAAAATAGATTTCATTTCAAGTCATCTTCTACTCATTTTCTTAGCATAAGAATAGTAGCTTGGTTTAAGTTTAGGTGATTCCAAAAAGGGAGCCAACCCTCTTTGGAGATTCACTCCAAGTTATGGGAAAACCATAGGCCCTAGAGTGTTTGCATGTTTCATTGGATTTCTAAGCTAAGTGCTTGACAAGGGTGCAAATCCACATTGATGAAAATTCCATTTAGCCCACCTCTATCAAAACTAATAAAAATTGAAAGTTATTCAATCAACACAAATTCATATGATATCACTAAATCATGAGGTCCTTCTAGTCTATAGAATTCTTCCAAAAAAAAACATTGATTAGTGAAAATGAATAAGGACCTAAAAGATTAATCTATCAAATGCTTGTAAACACAAAGATTATATGAGGGAGGATTGGGTCCCCAATAGAGTCACCAAAGATATAAGCTCTAATTTAAAAATGAAAAATGGAAACAAACAAGAATGGAAGTTTCTATTCAAACCTAAACAACCTTAAATAGAGCTCAAAATGAAGTTTAAAATAAGGAAATAATATGAAAAATCAAAGCAACATTACCATAAAAATCTATTATACATTTGATTTTTTCTAACAATAGCTTGATAAATGGAAGCTCTTGCACATAAGATAACTATTTTGACAACATAAAGTTAGCAAAGATTAATGGATGAGAGTGTGCCTCAATTTATAAATTTTTGGGAGAGGCAATAGATGGTAGAGATATGATGGAGAGATCAATGGTGGAGGATGAATGAGTTCATATTTCCCTAGGATTTAGGAGAGAATGGAGGGTTATGATGGAGGTTATTGGAACGTGAAGGGCTATGATACATTTACTAAAATTAGTAAGTAGTTGTAACCATCATGGATATAAGGGACAAGTGTACTTATGTGCCCTTTATTGTTGGAAGTTGGTGGAGAGAATATTGCGACCATGAGGGATGTGGGGGATAAGTGTACTTAGGTCCCCTTTATTCTTGGAATTCAGTGGAGAGAATATATAGCCATAATTAAATAATAATATTATTTAATTATTTTAACCATGTATGAGGTGTGTAAATAATAAAATTATTTAAATTTGTGTGAGATGGAAAATGAAACATTTAGGTGTCTACACAAATCTAAAATTTGTTTAATTAAAAAGGATTACCATATGATAATTATTATGTGATTGCAAAATCAATGATAAAAGATAAATCAACAAACCATAGATAAAATGGGTTTTACATGGAGAAACCCTTTCAAAAAAATCCCACATGAGAAAACATACAAGTATTAATATTCAAAGAAGAGATAGAACCACACACTAATGCTTTGAACTTTGATAACTGTATGAAAAGATGTGTACTTGTAAAACAATCTCATAAAACTACTATCTCATGCCTCCAATTTAAAAAAATAGGAGATAAATAAGACAAATAGTTTCCAAAATAATGCACCATGAAATCATGATAAATGCAAAATATCCAATGTCCAAAATGAAGAGGCTCATTCACGAATAATAAATGTAACTCCCAATGATCCGTGACTAGAAAAAGTAACCTTTGTACTAATAATAGACAGTATCTTTGATTGGTAACTCATCTATAATGATCCATATCCCAAGGTGAGCATACAAAGTCATCATCTAACTCATATGAGACCCACTAATAACACTCAAGATGCTCTACTACTCAATTCTCATGCTCAAGTTGAGAGATTTGCTAAAAATAGCTTTGTAACTACCACTGCCAACTCCATCTCCTTTATAAATGCATATGACAACTAATGCCAAGGTTCAAAGATAATCTAAATTATAAAATTAATTTATAATTACACCTTATGTGTCCAAGGACACATTTCGAGAGAGTTGGAGACACATGGATGATACTTGAGATTGTAGGGTAAGTGACACCTTGATGATAACACCAACCACAAGAAAGAGAATGACACATATATACCTTGGGAAAAAAAATTAAGAAATAATTTAGTCTCCAAAGTATCAAAGTAATATATTATTCAATAATAATAAACTTGTTACAATACAATATTTGGCTCTTGTCTCCATGGAGCTCAACATCATCTTCCTCTAGTAGAAATCCAGTAATATAACCTTGCAAAATCTCCTCTCGAATGTCTCCATCTCAAGCCCTCAAAATATAAATTCATGGAGACCTAAAAACCACCATAAGAAATTGCACATAGGTCCAAAAAAGGTCTATAAATGCCATGGTAAAAATCCATAAGACCCATCCTCCATAATTCATTATTTACCACCTTTAGATGCTTTATGACACGTCACAACATGCATCATAAGTGGGTCAATTTATTTCTAGTCTGTTAGAGTTATCATACATTAGCTAATAATTAATTAATCTTTAATTGATTATTAGTCTAATTTATTCTCATACACTTAAGCTAAACTTAGGATTGCTTTATTAATTGAGTTAATATTAGATCATTATGTCTCACCTCATGTGATGTTGACACTTGTCATGATCTGATCCCTTTCTCATTTAGGGCTTTGCACTTATAAGCATTCAAACCTCATTGTAAATTACTCTCGGAGAATATCTGGAGCTTTCGTATCTTCTTCAAAGTCTCTTCTGTAGCTTTTTCTTGTTGAAGAATATTGCACATATTGTTTGCAGATCTCTTGCGTGGAAGGTGTATTTGTTGGTTGTTTGATCCTATGGCTCATTGTTTTGTGCTTGTTTCACAATTCTAACATGGTATCAGAGCGTGGATTCATCGAACCCCTTCTCGATTTATGAGATTTTCTTTCTTCATCAAGGGTTACAGGCTTCAGATCTGAATTCCTTTTGCCTTTTTTGCAAATTTTGGAGGTGGGCATTTTTCAAAGCATTTTTGTGTGAAAAGGACCTCGTCGTTGGATCCAGAGCTATTGAGAAATTCAAAATTTTCTTTTGTTTCGCCTGATTTTGATTCCTAACACCAGATCTATGAGGTTTTGAAGTGGTTGCTTTGTTTCTAGATCTAGAGGGTAGCTACAGTTTTGGTGCATTTTGAGCCAAAACAGAGGTTTCCATCACGCTCAGAAGGCACAAAAACCTTAAGATCGCTTGTCAAATCATCGAAATCTGAGTTGGGAGTTTCTAAGGAAAAATTTTGTTGCCAAGAAGGTAGTACAGCCTTCCCAACATGCAGATTGAGGTAAAATTTCATCAAAAAAAAAAATATTATTTTTTCTGCAAAAAAAATCACAGTTTTTAATTGTAAAATATATATATATATATTTAAAGCTTTTAAAAGCTTTGAAAAAAAAATGTTTTTAAAATAAATCAAAAAGGAGAGGGGGTAGGTACCTGTGCTCCATATGGGCGGCAGTGGTGGGTAAAATCCGCCCCAAAAAAAAATTTCTTAATTTTTTTTTGGTTTTTTAAAAAATCATTTTTTTTTAAATAAGCCTGAATTGTGCAAATTCGGTGATGTCCAGATGGCCGTCAAATTTGGCCCTATGTTCTACTATGATGGTTGTTTGGACATCAAATTTTATGCAGTGATTGTGCATTTTTCCCTTTGAGGGCAGTTTTCTTCTGGAGGCCATAACTTTTTCCCATGATGTCAAAATTGGGCAAACGAGATGTCATCGGAAAGAGGAATCAAAGTACTTTCCAGTGGTGCAAGTATTTTTTGGAGATGTTTCCTCAAGTACCTGTTATTTCTAGTCAAAGTCATATCTTCTTTTCTAGAGTTGCCTTTAGTGTTTTTGATATAACTTTTGCATACGATGTCAAAAATGGGAAAATGGGATATCATTAGAAATTTGGTTCTAATATCTTTGCAATGGTGTAGATAGTTTCTATATTTTATTTTTGGTTATTTTCCAAAAATTATTCTTCTTAGTTGCAGTCCTTTTTTGGACCTTATGGGCTCACATTGCATGTAGTTATCATTTGTAAACGCACTAAGATAAAGTGCATTTTTATTGCACCTGTATTATGGGACCTTGCACATCACTTTGTGCCTTATTGTACTCACACTATGATATAAATTTCCATGGGAGTTGATGTTTGCCCTTATTTTTCCTTCATACCTTTCTCATGTGAGTGTGCCTTGGTTTGCACATCCTTTATTTATGCTTGTACTTTCATGACTACACCTTCAAATATTCTTGGTTCCTCTTCATGCACTACATTTAGGCATTCAATATTAGTGTACCTGTCATACCTCTCCCTTATTAGCATTATGGGGGGGTTTCTACTATTGGTGCTAATACTTTCTTTGTTTCATGTTAGATTGAGCTATGTATACAATATTTGTTCATATGTACTATTGTGCAGTTTTGCACACACGCCCCACTTGGAGTAGGGACCCTCTTTTCGTGATGTCTTTTGACCTTTGGTTTTATTGGATTTGTCTTTTTAAGGTCTTGAGATATTGGTCTTACTGGTTTTTGTCTTGCCTTGAGGCTTGAATGCATTAAAATTGGCTTTCAGTGAAAATCCGGGTTATGACCTGGCTCCGAGATTTTCCAACTCCAGCGGATTTTCCCGGGCTCTGGTTCATTGTCTGTTCACTATGGAATTTTCTGAAATCTGGGTTTCCGCTTGACTCCGGGATTTTCCGGTTATGGCGGATTTTCTCGGACTGCGCCAAAATCTCGAACTTCGTTAAAATCCCAGTTTCTGCCATTTCCGCAGAATTCGTGTTCATCCGGATTTTCCGCATATCTTGGGATTTTCTGAAATTTCGTCCTAGGCTCGGGTTTTCAAATTTTTTCAGACACGTCTTGTCGCTCATTAATGCTCGAAGTACCTTTTCTCAGACGCATAAATGGGTGGATTTAAAACATTTTAAGCTCATTTCGATTTCATTATTCACTTGTTTGCTAATTTGGTGTCTGAGTACATTCCTTGCTCGAGCTTTGATCGTTGATTTTGAGCCGCTTGCATGTGGATTGTTTGGAGCACTGATTAAGGTTTTCATTGCTAGGGCGTGTTTGCTTCTTCAAGCTCAAGTTTCTTTTGGGTTAATCCATGGTAAGTTGTCGATGGCCCTTCCATTTTTTTACACAATGATTGAGTTTTCTGAGTTGATTAATGGTCATTTCGGGTCGGCCCATGTTTAGTCACGATTTTCTTCTTATCGAATTGGGGTTTGACCTATCTCTTCATGAAACCTCATCACCCGTACCATGTGTGCTTGTATTTATTCATTAGATGATGGGGGCATTCATTCGGATGGTGTTATGGGTCAAATTTTTGTCCTGAGTGCGTAATTTGTTGTATCCTGTGAGGTTAGGATTTTCGATACTTTGCCCAAATCTTGTTAGGGTCGATGAAATTGTGGCGATTTACATATCCTCTGTCAATATTAAAATAACTCCTCCCTTGGGAAGCCTCAGAGTGCTTTAGATTGTTTTTTGTAGATGGCATTTCAAACCCCGAGCTTAACCCTGGTTTTCATGGCGGGAGGTTTATTAGTCAAAATTAGGGCATCATTGTTTTGCCATGAGAACTCATCATTTGGGAGCCTTGAGAACTTAAATTCATTTGCATTTTGAATCTTGATTGGTTGACGTCGATTTTTAAATTATTTGAATCCCAATTAGTAAGGTTTTGCATGAACATTCGGTCGTTGGTTCACGTGTTGTCTTTCATCGGGTTCTCGTGGTGTCCACAGAATTTGTACGCACCCGAATTTTCCCGGTTTCAGCTAATTCTGTGGAGTATGACGAATTCCAGAACCTCAAGCTATCCGCGAAAATCCATCCCATCCGGACTTTTCGGGTTTTCCTGTCTGGTTTCATCTCTTTCGATTTCCCGAAGATAGGATTAACGGAGTAAGTGCTTAATGCTTATTTCTTGTTGCTAATGAACAAATTTCATGATAATCTTATGATCTTTTGTCTGTACTAGCGATTTATTTGACTAATGATGTTTTGGCAGCAAGAATCCGTCTGGGTTGGATTTCTTCGAAATTTTGCCCCGACTGGATTTTCCCGAATTACCTCATTTTCCTGGATTGCTTTGTTTTCCAGATTTTCAAGGATTGGTGATTTGTGATGGATTTTGATGGCTTTTATGATTTTGTGCTAACCTTTGGATTGGAATACATATGATAATTGGATACTCATGACATTCTTTCATGAATGTAGGCTGAATCAAGCAAGGCCACTGCAGGAAAATCCAAAGGTGACACGGAAGGATCCTCTATTTCAAAGGCAGAGAGGTTAAGATTAGACACCAAAAGCTAGCTCCCCGACAGCAAGATATCTTTTGTGTGGTCCAAAGTGTCCGACACCAATGTTGGAGCCTGGAGATACGAAGATTTTAAAGAGAGAATGGCTCGGAAGGATCTGTCAGTCCTGAGACAAGGAATGATGAAGTTTGGGTTAGTTCTTGTGGCAGGGTTTCCTCCTGCAATCCAGTGCTATGAGTTAATCCTGGAGTGTGCCCGGCAGTATGACTTCGACACGCAAAGGGTTGTCAGCACTGAAGGGAGAGTCTTGGCCAATTTCAGTCCTGTTTCTATTGCCCAAGCCTTTAACATGCCGGATTTTCCTTCTATGTGTGCTTTGAACATGGACATGGCCCGAACATATTATGAGAATGAGCCAACCAAAGCTCAATAGATGATCAATTCTTGGTTGGAGAAGCCAAAGTCACACTACTCCAAACTGCCCAAGCAATTGCACAGGATCAAATTCAGATTAGACATATATGATGCAATTACATTTTTGAACAGGGTAGCAGGATTGAGGAGTGCTGGAATATTGGAAAGTTGGATGGTCCATGTGATCAGCAAGATTGAACAAGGAACCAACTACCATTGGGTCGGGCTTATCAGCACTATAATTGATAAACAGCTGAGGGACGTCCTGGAAACCAAGAGGTTCACCATGTCCTCTTATGTGATGTATGTGTTGGCCAGATTCTACCCATACAGGGGTCTGAATCCACGAGGGACATTTGGACAGGACATTGTTTATGAGATTTACCTGGAGTTGCATCTAGGACATACGGATTATAGAAGGGCCAATGATGCATTCACAATGCACATCACTAGGATGCTTCAAAATGTGGAGCATGTGAGACTGTTAGATGGAGTGAAGGAATTGATAAAGAGATATGGAGCCTGGTTCATTCAGTTTCCCACCTTCTCTTATATCAGAGTTGACGGATGCCCGACTGCTCCATACAGGTTGCCTAGGTACCCTACTGATCACATTGTGTTATTGGAATTGGTGAGACAAATATGTGAGTTTGATGCAATTGTCAAGAAGGAGAAGCATAAAACAGGCTTTGGTGGGGATTTCCCTCTTGGAATTGGCATAGCAGAAGTGTGCCCTTCCATTCAGTCAACACATGCAGCAGGTGATGAGTTGGAAGCTCATGGTTTCTCCTTCCATTCCAAAAGAGCAAATTTTGATCACTGGGGAACCACAGAAGAAGGCCACCAAGGAGTACCACCATAAGGATGACCTAGAGGACTATTGGGCCAACATCAAAGATGATTTTGAAGCAAGAAAGAAAAGGTACTCTAGGCTCCCTGTTGATGTGATCAGACAGTATAATGTTAAGTTGATCCCCGACCAGCTAGAAGATGATGGAAACCTGGTGCAAGACCATGCCTATGAGTCTTTTAAGGATAGGTCAATTGGGGAAATAAATTGGAATGAGGATGAGGTCACAGAGTTGGAAGACCTAATGGCCCTTGTCACGAAATTTACTACTTCATGGCTAAAACATAAGGTTTGGGAGCTGGAGAGTGAGAAGGTACCTTGTACCTTTAATTTGATGGGAAACCTTAATCCTATGTCTACTTCAGAGGAATCTGGGGAAGACGACCCCAAAGGGAAAACTCAAAAGATCTCACCTTTCAAGATAAAGATCAGAGGCCCTAAAGACAGTGAGTCGGAACCAAAAAGAAAGCCAAAAGGAAACAAAAGAAGTTAGGCTTTGAAGATAGGCAGGTCCTCTGATGAGGAAGAGTTAGAGAAGCCAGAAGAAGAGGCTCCACCACCAAAGAGGACGAGAACAGCTAAGGTTTCAAAGAGGAAAGGTCAGGCTACCTCTAAGGACGAGCCTCCGATTGTTGATGTGGAGAGTTCCGGGGAAAGGACAAAGGTTTATTCCGGGAGATCAAGGACTCCATCCCCTAAGGAAACTATGCAGAAGATGGATCCTCCTCCAGAGGCACCCATTGTGGAGCAACCTAGGGCTACTTCCCCTGCGCCAAGAATGCCTGAGCAAGAGACTCATCAAGAACAAGAAACCAGCAGAGAGGTAGAACCTTTCAAGGAAGGAGCACTCTTTGGTGTGGCAGCTGAGCTCAAAGTAGAAGAGGTGGAAAAGCATCATTCTCCTCTAGTACAATATGAGGATTCTCTGGCAAATAGCAAGGGTAATGGATCACCTGAAAAAGAAAGTATTCCTGTTAGAACCCCATCGCTGATGCAAGAGGTTGAGGTTGAAGAAGGTGATCAAGGTGAGCAGTTCCCTGAAAAGGAAGAGGAGAAAATAATAGAACAACAAGAAGAAGCAAAAACAGAGGAAATCTAGGTAGAACCTACTATCCCGGATTGGCTTGAAAAGGAAATCACGAGGAAGAAACAAGTTGTTGTTGAAGACACTCCTTTGGATTGGGATGAGATGCTATCTAAAATTGGCAAAGGTAAGAAGAAGAAGGCAGCTAAGGTAGTTTCAAGAATAGAAAGGGATGAAGTAAACAACAGAGTGATCCACATTGCCACCCCTGCTGCAGACAAGACTAGAGAAGAAGTCACTAGTACAGATTACAATGTGCAGACTTTTAACCTTGGGCCAGCATCTATGGAACAGGACATTGAGGAGTATGAAGGGTATAGTGATGTGATAGTTGACAGATTAAGGAAGGAGACTCAGACCAAGCATGATCTGAGAAAGGAAAATGAGAGACTTAAGAAATGCTTGGAAGAGGTGATGAAACCTTTGCAATCTCTTCACCCATCTTCCTCTGCCACTCTTGGTTTCTTACCCAAGGAAACCATATCTAAAATTGAAAGGATGAAGGCTTCTGCTCAAACTACAACAGATTGGTTAAAGGATGTGCAAATAAAAGGAGATAACACAATAAAAGATATCCTTTCAATTGGGAAAGATGCAATTAGAGCTAAGGACTTATTGGAGCATGTGCTATCTCATGATAAGGAAGATATTGATCTTATGTTGCAGAAATCCAAGGTGATTATGGAATATGTCCAAGATCAATTGGCTACAGATGGGATTTTTCCTTCCTCTAGACTAAGTGAACCGTGGGAATGGTTTGAGGCTTTGCAGATTCGGCAGAGAGCCATGAGGAAGATCCAGAAATGAAATAAATCAATAGATGGCGACCTGACTGGAGTATATGAGGGGTGCATTGCATTTTTTGAGGTCATGAATGGTAGGAGAAAGATTGCCCCTAAGTACCTAAGTCTGGAACAACTAAGGGAATGGTGGCATGATGTTTATGCTCCAGATTTTGAGAATGTTATAACAAGACATAAGTTAGATGATGCGGCAACTTACCTAGCAGTGATGGATAAGTATCAAGCCCACAAAGATGATTGGAATAAGGCTGTCAAGCAGTCAAAGGAGGAGATTGGCTCCATAGAATGTCAGCTTAGGATCTTGCCTTTGCCACCTGTTGCCGAGCTGGATAAAATATTTTTGAGGGTTCAGGGATCATTGGCCCAAAGTAAAGATAAGGGAGGCGGTAGTTAATGCCATTTTGGAGATTTGTGCTTCCCTATTATTATAGGGCATGTATTGATCCAGGCTACATTGGGGACCGTGTCTAGGCCGACCTTGATGATATATCAGCATTTAATGTGTGCCTTATTTTGAAATTCCTAAGGCTGACTTGTTTTAGCTGTTTTATTTTGTAAATGTTTGGCTGGGCCAACATATCTTGAGAATTTACTATAAAGGGCATTCTTGCCTCATTGTAAGGGTTAGCTAGAAAGTAGTAGAGACAAGTAAGAGCAGAAAAGAGCTAGAGTATTCTATAGTAGAAGTAGTAGTCAATTTCTTGAAGCAAGTATTGTAAACAGAACAGTGGAATTGTTGTAGCATTTTGATGATCTAATACAATTGAAGACATTGTGGTTTTCCTGGTGCAATCTCTTGTGTTACTTTATCTTGCATGGTTCATGTTGTTTCATCTTTCAAATTGCTTAAAGATTTAGGGTTTAGTGTTGAGAATTAGATTAGTGTGGTGAATGATGTTCATGATTTCATATTTGGAATGTTTGTAGCAATCTCTGGTCTATACTCCCAGTAACTATCTGATTGTAGTAGGCTGGTGAAGTCAACCTAGACCATATATTTATGAGTGCTTAGTTCGATTGTGGATGAATGTCTATGATTTGAAAATCTATATACCTTAGAAGATTGCACCATTCTTGTGAGATTGCATTGTGGGTTGATCAAGGATTGGTTACTTGAGGTTGGTCTATTCCAGATATCTATTATTGCATTGTTCATTCTAGGAATAGTTTAGATCTTATCATATTCTTGCACCCTTATCTTTTGCTATTTCTTTATTATTCGGTTAGATTTAGGATTTGAGATCATCATATTGCAAAATCTGATGAATTGAAAGATACAGTTTGCTTGTAGTAAGGTCCGATTGTGATTACCAGCATTTCACATATTATCTGAGTTGTTTATGCATCGTCATGACCTGACACCCGAGAGACCTTGGGGTGATTTTCATTAATTTATTGTTGGAAATAACCTTTCAAGAGAGATAGAATATTGCATTCTGTCTAAGTTGTTGTTGTGCAAAAAACACCATCAACATGTACTAGGTGGATGTAGTGGCTAGTTACCCATGCATTTCGGTGAGATGGAGCACTTACCATATGGACACTTTTGCATTCCTATTTCTAGAGGCGACCTTCCATTTTCACTTGATCAGTTCTTCAAACTATTGGTACTTGTGCCATTTGTATCTTGTTGGAAAAACAAGGACAAACAACTAAGAGGGGGGTGAATCAGTTATCACATAATATTTAAACTTTTCAAGCTTTACTTAACTTAATCTTAGATTTGATGAATGGATAATAAACCATGAACAATCAACACATCAGAAACACAGAGAACACTAAGATTTTTACGTGGAAACCCTATTACGGGAAAAACCACGATGGATGTTAGTCCATAATATTATACCCTGTTAAAAGTATATGAATAATGGGAATGCACATGCATTCAGGCACACTACCTAAAGCTCACTGCTCAAACACAAGAGAGGACTCATTGTCCAAAGAAAGGTTTGGATTAAGACCATCCAAGTTGTGAACTGAGAGAATAGCTTCTACACAAGCCAAACTACAGTTCCAATTAAGCACAAAAAAACCTTCTTCACTCTTCGCTCAACCTTCTTCTCACTCTACTCTGCAATCGAATGATAGGAATTCGCACATCTGCACTTTTTCTAGCATACATTCACTTATGCACACACTAACTTCTCTTGAACAATCGCTCTTATTTATCCACAACATGAGATTACATCAATAACTTAGTCGGCTAGAAAATATAAAACATATTTTAAAAGTCGGCCAAATTTACAAATAAATTTGCAATGTGAATCCACCAAGGTTGGCCACAACATAGTGGAGACCCAAAATAACAACTCCAACAAAAAAATATTTCAATTAATTCCACCTCAAAGATCCACAACACGCTACCACCATCATGTCGGCCACAAACATGAAAAATTGAACATATAGAGAAAAATATTCGACCACGAACATACCGATCAATGTGGATGTACCACAAAGATAGAGCATGATCTAGAAGCATCCAAAAACAACAAGAACTAATAGAGAAACATCTGCAACACAAGAAACATAAAAAATTCACTCAGGAACACTGACAAAACACATAAAAATGTTGTCAAAACACAATTGTTCACTACATGATCAGATTTTGTTGCGGACCTCTAAAACATTCGATGGATAAACTAGATATACTCAGCAGAAAACCCTTTAATCCACACCAACTAATCTTCAACGTATAGGACAAGACACCTTCATGACCTTCATAGTTCCATACGGAATCTGGAACACTTCTTTTAACAATTTTCTCAATATCCTCGACATATATAGCCTCTGATACACCAAATGATAATAGTGTTGACATCAATGACAACCACATATCAGCAACACAACCACAACATCCAACAATCTCCCCCTTTGGCATTGATGGCAACACATGATGTGAAAAACACCATCAACCCAACTCAAAATCAGCACTCTTCTGACTCTTCTTCATTGGCCTCTTCTACATGGACTTCTCTAGATAAGCAACAATTTTTCATATTACACTTCTCCCCCTTTAACATCAATGGAAAAGATTAGCATTATCTTTCCACATGCCAGCTCTGAACCACATATTTGCACATCTGACTACTACCTTTGAGTAGCAGCCACAAAAACATCAATTCGGATCAGAAAATGATCATGAAATGCACGAATTGATGAAAATTAATGCATCTTAGTTCATATCAGGAGGGGTAATTACCCCTAGCGTCCCTTTGAGATTGGATTATGTGCCTACCAAAGAGCAAGTTGCAGATATTCTCACTAAGCCATTGCTGAAGGATACTTTTGAGTATCTCAAAAGTATCCTTCAGCAATGGCTTAGTGAGAATATCTGCAACTTGCTCTTTGATAGGCACATACTCCAATCTGACTTCTTTCTCCCTTATAAAGTGGAACTTGATTGATATATGCTTAGTTTTAGAGTGTAGCACCAGATTCTTTGAAATATTTATAGCACTTGAGTTATCATAGTATATGGCAATGGGTTCATCATATACTACCCTGATATCTTTTAACAAATCTATTTCATCCATATCACTTGAGTTTAGTTATTTGCAGTAGCAGTATACTCTGCCTTAGCAGTAGATAGAGAAATGGAGTTTTTCTTTTTACTCAACCATGACACGATCTTCTTCCATAGGAAGAAAGCACCACCACTAGTACTCTTCATTTCATCTACATCTCTTGCCCAATTTGCATCAGTATATGCATTCAATGTAAGATCATCATCCTTAGGATACCAAAGTCCAAAATCAATCGTTCCTTTCAGATATCTAAAAATTCTCTTTATAGTAGTCACATGAGACTCTTTTGGATCAGCTTGAAATCTAGCAACCATACACACAACATTCATAATTTCTAGTCTAGTATGTGTCAAGTAGAGAAATCCACCAATCATTGATATGTACCTTGTTTGATTTGCTTTGGGAGAATCATCATATTGTGTCAACTTACATCTGGTTACCATGGGAGTACCAACAGGCTTTGAGTCTTCCATTCCAAACTTCTTTAGCAACTATTTCACATATTTAGACTGAGATATGAATATCCCCTTGTCTAACTGAGTAACTTGTAATCCCAGAAAGAAATTCATCTCTCCAATCATTCTCATCTCAAATTCATTCTCCATTTCATCAGCAAACTTCATACATAGATTATCATCTCCTCCAAAAATAATGTCATCAACAAAGACTTCAATAATCAACTCTTTGTCATGATCCAATTTAAAATACAATTTGTTTTCAGCAGTACCTTTATTGAATCCGAGCTTCAATAAGTATTTGTCCAGTCTAGCATACCAGGCTCTTGGGGCTTACTTGAGTCCATATAGAGCTTTCTTCAATCAAAAAACCATGTTTTCCTCATCAGTCAGTTGAAATCCATCTGGATGCTCAATGTAAACTTCTTCTTCTAATTCACCATTCAGAAAAGGAGACTTTATATCCATTTGATAGACTTTGTAGTTCCTATATGTAGCATAAGCAATAAATAATCTTACAGCTTCAATTCTGGCAACAGGGGTAAAGGTTTCTTCAAAATAAATAACTTTCATCTAAGAATATACTATACATACCAGTCTTGTTGTATTCCTGACCACTTCTCCTTGTTCATTCAACTTATTCTGAAAGACCCATTTAGTACCAATCACATTTTTGTCTTTTGGTCTAGGAACAAGTATCCATGTATTGTTTTTTTATACCTGCATTAATTCTTCCTTCATAGCTTCCATCCAATATTCATCATTGCAGGCTTCATGTACATCTTTTGGCTCAATCTTGGAAATCAGACAATATTCTTCTACAATCCTTCTTCTAGTTTGCACACCTTTATTCTTGTTTCCTATAATTTGATCTTCAAAATGATTTAGCTTTACATACCGTGGAGTTTTAGGATTCTCTTGAACTTTTGATTCTTCTGCTCTTTCTTTTGCACTTGCACTTGTCTCAGCTTCTTGACTAACTTGATTTACTAGAACCACTGGAACATATGGCACAATTTAAAGTTGATTTTGTGTCTGAAAATTCTTCCCTTGGTTTGCATTATTCTCATCTGAATCATATCCACAATATTTAGATGATTTAGCAGAATCTTCATCAACTCTGACATTTGCACTCTCAACCATTTTCTTTAGTCTTTTGTTATAGCACTGGTAGGCCTTTCTTTTAGTGGAGTAACCTAGAAAGATTCCTTCATTGCTTCTTTCTTCAAACTTTCCTATATCATCATCTCTCTTGATGTAGCATTTGCTTCCAAAAATCTTGAAGTATTTAACAGTCGGCTTATAACCAAACCATAGCTCAAAAGGAGTCTTACTAGTGTTGCCATTCACATTTACCTAGTTCAAAGTGTACACAGTAGTGGTTACAGCTTCACTCCAATACATTTAAGCCACATTTCCTTCAATCATCATTGTTAGATAGTAGCATCCAGAACTATTTTGTTCTTCCTTTCTGCAACACCATTTTGTTGAGGGGTTTGGGGAGCAGAAAATTATCTTCTGATTCCATGCTCATCACAAAAAGAATTAAACTCCCTAGAGGTGAACTCACCACCTCTTCCTGACCTTAAGCATTTGATTTTTAGACCTTTTGTTCTCTACCATGGCTTTGAAACTTTTGAACTTTTCTAATGCTTCGCATTTTTCTCTTAAGAAAGCAACCCATATCATTCTAGAGTAATCATCAATAATCAACATAAAGTACCCTTCACCATGAAGACTTCTAACTCTAGAGGGACCACATAGATTAGTATGCACAAGTTCCAGTAATCCATTTTAATTATGTTGCTTGCTCTGAAAAGAAACTCTAGTCTGTTTTCCCATCTGACATTCCTTGCAAATTATGGTAAAAAAACTTTACCAGCTTAAGTAGATCTCTTACTACTTGAGAGGAACTTATTTTTACAATGTTATCAAAATTCACATGACACAACCTTCTATTCCATAACCAACTTTCATCTACTTGAGCAATCAAACAACTTTCACTGGCAGCACTCAGGTGAAAGATATTACCTTTTGTCAGTTTACCAGAAGCAATTACATTTCCAGAGTTTCCAAATATATTGCATCTTCTATCTTTGAACTAGAGATCATAACCCTTGTCCACCATCTATCCAACACTTAATAGATTATGCTTCAAGCCTTCAACATAAAGAACATCATCAGTGTTATGCTTACCACCAAGACAAATAGATCCTCTGCCACGAATCACACAAGCATTGTTATCACCAAATCTCACAACTCCACCATCATACTTCTCTAGACTTACAATTTTTCTTTTTTCACCAGTCATATGATGTGAGCATCCACTATCAATGACCCACTCATCCTTTTCTTCAATTCGAGCTGCAAGAGCTTTCTCATCTTTAGCAGATTCGGTAGCCTCAAGACTATTCTCCTTGATAGCAATGAAGACCCAACCATCTTCATTTCCATTATCTTTGTTAGACTCATCATCAGTCACTCCTTCTTCAGCAAAGTAACATTTATTTTGGAATCTAGATTTGTAAGGCTTAGATCTAGGGACTCTTTCAGGACATCTTGATGAAAAATGACCAATTTTACTGCAAGAAAAACATTTGATAGGCAACACTCCTTGATACTTACCTTTACCTTGGCCTTCTTTCTTTACAATCAGTGCTTCCAGCTCTTCTACTTCTCTTTCTTGTTCTTCGAGTTGTTTCATCTCTTCCTCATATTTGGATGTCTTTCTAGAGCTCTCTCTTGGATCATATATTTGCTTGTCTCTTCTAGATACAATAGCCTTGAATGCAATTTCAGTCTTAGGAATAGAATCACCAAATTCGCTCAACTCAAAAGTAGCAAGTTTTCCAATTAGTTTATCTCTTGTCACATTCATCAATGATTTGAATTCTTCACTAGCATGAGCCTTTGCTTTGTAGGAGGTAGGCAATGATCTGAGCACCTTAGCCACAATTTCTTCCTCTTCCAGAGTTCCACCAACACATCTAATACCCATCACTATTTCAATTACTTTCTACA
This sequence comes from Sequoia sempervirens, assembly GCA_007258455.2. Lineage (NCBI taxonomy): Eukaryota > Viridiplantae > Streptophyta > Pinopsida > Cupressales > Cupressaceae > Sequoia > Sequoia sempervirens. The sequence goes on from VDFB02265754.1 coordinate 386,003, forward strand.
TAAAAGAAGAGATATTTTCATCTTCACCCATCTTCAAATTTTCATACTTTCCTTTTAGACTCTATAGCTTAGCCATCTTCACATGCACATCTCCTTCATACATAGTTTCCAGCTTCATCCACATCTCATGAGTTGTCTTCAGACCTAACACATTTGTCATTTTTGAATCTGTTAGAGCACTCAGCAAAGCTTCCATAGCCCGAACATTATTCTCAGCCTCTTTAACTTCATCAATAGTGGAAGGACCATTTTGAGGAATAACATATGTATTCTTTGTAATTTTCCAAAAAGGTTCACCAATACACTTCAAATGACACTCCATCCTAGCTTTCCACAATGAGTAGTTTGTTCCATCAAATCTAGGACTGGCCTTCTTGTATGATGCCATCTCGGATCACCTCAAGCATTTAAACTTCTTCAGAGGAACCTACTCTAATACCAATTGTTGGAAAAACAAGGATAGACAATTGATGGGGGGTGAATCAGTTGTCATAGAATATTTAAACTTTTTAAGCTTTACTTAACTTAATCTTAGATCTGATGAATGAATAATAAACCATGAACAATCAGCACATCAGAAACATAGAGAACACCAATATTTTTACGTGGAAACCCTGTTAGGGGAAAAACCACGGTGGATGTTAGTCCACAATATTATACCATGTTAAAAGTATATGAATAATGGGAATGCACATGCATTCAGGCACACTGCCTAGAGCTCACTACTTAAATACAAGAGAGGACTCACTTTCCAAAGAAAGGTTTGGATTAAGACCATCCAAGTTGTGAACTGAGAGAATAGCTTCTACACAAGCCAGATCACGGTTCCAATTAAGCATAGAAAAAACTTCTTCACTCTTTGCTCAACCTTCTTCTAACTCTGCTTTGCAATCGAATGATAGGAACACTATTCGCACATATGCACTTTTTCTAGAATACATTCACTTACGCACAAACTAACTTTAGTTGAATAATCGCTCTTATATATCTGCAACATGAGATTACATCAACAAATTAGTCGGCTAGAAAATATAAAAATTCAAAGTTGGCCAAATTTACAAATAAATTTGCAATGCGAATCCACCAAGGTTGGCCACAACATAGTGGAGACCCAAAATAACAACTCCAACAAAAAAATATTTCAATTAATTTCACCTTGAAGATCCACAACACGCTACCACCATCATGTCAGCCACGAACATGAAAAACCAAACATACCGAGAAAAATCTTCAACCACAAACACTCCAATCAATGTGGGCATACCACAAAGATAGAGCATGATCTATAAGCATCCAAAAATAACAAGAACTAACAGAGAAACACCCGCAACACAAGAAACATACAAAAATCACTCAGGAACACTGACATAACACACAAAAATGTTGTTAGAACACAATTTTTCACTACATGATCAGATCTTCACGCAAACCTCTGAAACTTCTGGTGGATGAACTAGATATACTCAGCAAAAAACCCTTTAATCCACACCAACTGATCTTCAATGTACAGGACAAGACACCTTCATGACCTTCACAGTTCCACAGGGAACCTGGAACACTTCTTTTAACAATTTTCTCAATATCCTCGACATATACAACCTCTGATACACCAAATTCTAATAGTGTTAACATCAATGACAACCATATATCTTTGAGTTTTTGATGTATGCCTTGGTTTTCTATCAAATTTGAGTAGTGTCGTTGGGGGAACTCATACAGATTCTTGTCTTCTTGATCCTGATCATCATATGTTTTAGTAGAGGTTCTTCTTTCAGCATTACAATAGTCATTCTTCAACAGTGTTTGCAACTTTTTCATGCTTCAGTGGTGTTCTTTTTGTTCATCCTTTGTTCCTATCTTTTGGGACAACTTTTTCTTGTTTGGAGGCTTCTTTTAGTTCTTCACTTGGCTTTCATCTCTTTTTGGAGTGGAGTTTTTCCCATGAGGTTTTCTCTATTTCTCCGCATTATAGAGATCTTTTGTTTGTACATGGGTACTTTATTTGGCCTTTTTTCCAGGACCCATCATACATTATTTTTAGGGTTTTTAGCGACTCCCTAATTTCATCTTAAGGAGGGTGTTAGAGTTATCATACATTAGTTAATAATTACTTAATCTTTAATTGATTATTAGTCTAATTTATTCTCATACACTTAAGCTAAACTTAGAATATCTTTATTAATTGAGTTAATATTAGATCATTATTTCTCATCTCATATGATGTTGACACTCTTCATGATTTGATCCCTTTCTCATTTAGGGATTTTCTCTTATAAGCATTCAACCCTAATTGTAAATTACTCTTGGAGAATATCTGGAGCTTTCATATCTTCTTCAAAGTCTCTTTTGTAGCTTTTTCTTGTTGAAGAATATTGCACGTATTGTTTGCAAACTCTTGCATGGAAGGTGTATTTGTTTGTTGTTTGATCCTCTGGCTCATGGTTTTGTGCTTGTTTCACAATTCTAACATAGTCCACTTTGTAACCTCCCTCTTAATAATGCTCTTACACATCATAATATCTCATATACCACTATCTCTTTCATAGATGCTCTTACACATAATTCGTGACAATTTTGTTTTTACAAATACATTTATACATGCCAATAATTACACATGGCATAATAGTTGGGGCATAAAGTTGATAAAACAATAAATAATTAAATAGCGAATATTAGGACTTGTAAGGTGTATGACACACTTAATCCTAACACCATGTTACCTAGGTTACCTCAAGATACACCATCAAAATTAAGCTTAACAAAACCTGGAGGAGGGGGTCTCCAAACTTTATTTTTTCATATGATTAAATTTCTTAACCTTTAGAGGGAAAACAATAACCTTGTCCTTAAAAAAATATTACTTCTCACCCTTTAAAAGGTTTCTCTCACATTAAAATCCTAGATCAAGTTTAAATACAATTTAAATGTTGTAGAAGTTGATAACTCAAGATCCATTAGATTTTACAAAGAATTCTAATAGTAAATGATGTTAAATTTTTTTTTTAAATGATGTCAATGTTAAATTAAAGCCGAACATATCGTAGTAGATGACATATTGCAAAAACTCTATAAAGTTGTAGTAATAAGATAGTAGAAATTGTGTCATTTTTACATGCATCTCATCCATTAAACTTATTTTTGTTGATCTATGTAGCTACATTTGATTGAATGATATTTTTAATTTCATGGTTGCATTTCATTGGCTAATATAGCAAAGTAAGGATCAATGCATTTAAGATTAAGAAATTAATGGAAGGAGTTGAACACATACATGTTTGAAATATATGCTAACAACAAATGTTTATTTTTATTTTTTATATTAGATATAGCGGTATTAACAAGATTCTTGAGACTGTTTACATATAGATCATTTCCTTAGCTTGAGACAGGCTAATAGCCACCATTACAAAGCATCAACTATTATTAATCCCTTTTACATCATCTACATTTACCTAGGAAAGCCATATACAACAGAGCATCCCATGTACAAACCCAACCAACTACAAGAACAAAGCACAAAATTTATAGAAGAGATTCCCATACACCCATATACAACAAAGTATCCCATGTACAAACAAGATTCATATACAAAATTGACCCCTTCCTTACATACAAAATTTGGGGTTACCCTTGACATGTTCCTTATAACTTGCATTAATAAAAAATATTTTCTTGAACAACAATCTGTATATTTGCATATACTGGTTGACTAACCAAAACATGATCTTGAAGGTATCCCTAAGTCACCATCCTCTGGCAGCTCCCTTTGGTGTAGCAGCTTTTGTGTAACAAGAGCAAGTGTTGCCTCCTGTTCATTTGCATTTACCTCCTCTCTGACTGTATCCTTCTTACTTAAATCATTTTGAATTGCTTCAAGTGCCTTTAGGAATATCTCCATGGTAGGATGACCTTCTTCCCACATGTGATCGTACCTAGCATCCATGATATCAATAACAACTTTCTTGTTTTCTAGGAAGTTCTAGAAATTCTCCTTAAAGACAGAGCAACTGTGATGTAGACATGCATAGCAATGTTGTCAAGTGTGAGTCTTCTAAAAGACTTGGTAAGCACTCTCCTCTTCCCCTCAAAATTTTCATTATTCTGGACCTTCCAAATAGACCATAAAATTTTAGTAGAGATGCACATCCATAGAAGATACATTCCTTGTTCATTTTATTGCCAACATTCAACAAAAAATTTGTGGGGCATGGTCTAATATTATCAATCCAGATATTCATTTTATTGCAAAAGAGTCTCCATAGTTCTTTAGCAAAAATACAGTAAAAAAAGATATGATTCACAGTCTTGGGGACCCTGTAAAGGCTGCACAGATCAATGTCATTGTGAGCAATTTTATAAGGGAGTTTCTATAGCAACAATAACCATTTGAAGCTAGCCTTTTTTGGTTCCAACTTCTTTTCCAATTCATTTCAAGGATCTTGTGCCACTATTCTCTACTTGGATTAAGGTTCCATACCTTATTAACATGTTATGTTAGATCAATATGTTTAGTTAGAGTGGAATAGACTATTTTGGCATTAATGCTTTGTAGTTTTTTTTATCATTATTCCATTTATAATCAAGATATTTCTGACTATTAGTGGAGTCTTCTACTAGGAATTGAACCTCTCTACATTCCTCTCTAATCATTGTATGTGTTCTCCAATTGCTTGGAGGGAGATCATATTCCATTTTTAATTCATCTTACTCCTTAAGATATCCATCTTTGAGAATATCATTGAGCTATTTGATCCCCCTTTTGTGCCCAGGACTTTGTAGAATAGCCTTGTAGTAAGGCTAGGGGTTTATTTTTGTGCTTCAAATTCCACCAAATGGATCTATGCCCCATTATGGTTTTATTCTCATCTTTGACGAAGTGGCAATTAGTAATATTTCCTTTGATTAATTCCCATGCTCTCCAGATGGTCCTAAACACCATGGATCCTACAGGTGAGATAGGATGATCACAAGTGAGGATATCACACATGGGGAGGAGCTTCCAAGCTTTGTCATTTTTTGGAGTTGAATTCAAAATATTTTTTCTAATAAGAACCTTCCAAGGTTCATCTTCTTCTAGAGCCCTTAGTATCCACTTGGAGGCCAGAGAAATTCCTTCCAGCTTGAGGTCCTTGAGTCCTAATCCACCTCTTTCTGTTGTGATGCAGAACCACTCCCATCTGATAGTGTGCTTCTTCTTTTTCCCCTTCCCATCCAACCACAAAAAAATCCTTATGTTTTTTTGAACTTCATTAATCTAATAGTAGTTGAAAACCCAGACTGAGGCAAAGTAGATATTGTAAGAAGAAATAATTTTTTGATAGATTTGTGTTCTTCTAGTTAGAGACAAGAATTGTCTATTCCATTTATCTAATCTTTTCTTTAATCCAGTTCCACATCTCTCTTAGATTGGGATCTATGTAAAAAGGTATTCCAAGGTATCTTACCAATTTATTGGCCCCCCCCCATTGCAAGTTCTAATTCCTTAGCTAATCTGGTGGGGCCTCTGACTAGCCTAGCATGCAATATTTCATAAGAGAAACCTTTTTCCCCAAAGGCCTGAAAGAAGGTGTTCAGTTTATCCATAAGGTTGATCATTTTCCTTTCCTCAAGTTGTATACGAAGGGCTATGTCATCAACAAACTAAGTGTTGATAAGCTCATTATTGTCTGGTAGGGTTATACCCTTCACCCTAGGAGTGTTCCAGTCATTTCTTAGTAAATAGTGTAGGGCATCAAATGCTATCACAAAGAGTGTTGGGGCCAAAGGGAACCCCTACCTAATTGATCTCTCAAGGGTGATCTCTTATGTGAGTATACCATTCACATCAATTTGTTCAACTGCATCCTTGAACAAGGTTTTGACCATATCACAAAATGATCCTGGGAATCCAAATGCTTCCATGACCATAAATATAAAGGCCCATGAACCATTTTGTCATATTCCTTCTCAAAGTCCAATAGGAGCATGTTGCCCCTTGCCCAGTCTGTCTAGCCCATTCCATGGCTTCCCAGCTGGTAACAAGGTTTTCCAAGATATATCTTCCCTTTATAAAGCCAGTTTGGGATGTGTTTATAAATGATGGTAGGATGCCTGACAGCATATCAGCTAGAATTTTGGCCAGGATTTTATAGGAAACATCGAGTAGTGTGATTGGTCTACAATTTTTAATTAGTGACTTATCACCTTCCTTTGGGATTAATTTGATGACTCCCTTGTTTATTTCTTTTCCCAAGAACCCTCTTTCTAGAGCTTCATTGTAACTTGCATGTAGGTCTTCACATAACCAATCACTAAAGGTTTTATAGAATTCAACAAGTAGTCTATCCGCTCCCGAGGTCTTATCATTTTTCAAGGAGATGATGGCTTGTTGGATCTCATCTTTTGAGAGATCACTACCTAGCTTCCTAGCATCTTCATCATTGATCTTTTTGGGAATAACAAGTTTTACATGCTCCCTCATTTTAATACAATCTCCAATGTCCCCCTCAAAAGAGAATAGGGCCCTATAGAAGTTATAAAATTATAGCCTTATTCCCCCTGACTAGACAAGTTGATACCATCAATGCTAATCTATTCAATCTACCCTCTAGCCTATCTTTCCTTGATGTACTTGAAGAAATTTTTTGAGCCCTTTGTATTCAGGGAAAATAAACTAGAACAACATAACAAATAGCAACAACCACAAATTGCCTAATTATTTTAAAATCCCCAAATCAATAATGAAATACAATGCAAACAAAGAATTCATAAACAAGAACCATATCACCCAAATTCCATGCTTGCTTGACTAATCTTCATTAGCCTTCTCAACTTTGCTTTAAATCGCTTCAATTTCCCTCAGATCGTGAGTATGCAATATTCACTTGTATGTATTTTGACAGAAAAACTTTGAAGATTGTGGTTACCAAAAACAGAGTTGAAAAGCTTCTTTTATAGAAGTCTCATAGATTCAACGATTGAAATTGATTTGAATTCAAACAGTCCAGATCATGTCTGAGGACCTGATTGCATGCTTTGATTGAATAGTTGAGTGATTTGATCAATTAGTTCCAAGAGGTGTAATTGAGAGAGTCTGTGAGTCACGAGGAGGTGATAGATCCATCAGGTGAGTGAACTAAAAGAGAGTGTTAGTCAAAAAGAGGTGACAGATCAATTCAATGAGTGAACTACAAGAGAGAATTATGCATGAGATATTTTCTTGAAGATGTAAGAGACATGTGCTCAAATAAAAGAATTAATTATTAAATTAATTCCTTTCTTTAGTGGAGAAGGTGTGTGCACGTGATTAAATAGTTTAGCGAACTATTTAATTTATAAAAGAACTTTAGATGAAAGGATAGAATTATTTAATTAAACAAATAGTCATTTATTTAATTAAATGTGAGAGAATGTGATTTAATTTGAATGACTTAATTAAATAAATTTATAAAACTTATTTAATTAATTCGAAGAATAGGTTAGATTAATTAGATGGTGTGTAATTAAATAAATTTAGTAAACTTATTTAATTAACTAAAAAAGAAGATATTATAATTAAATGACGTAATTAAATAAATTAATGTAACTTCTTTAATTAATCAAAGAAATAGATTAGAATTAATTAGTGATGTAATTTAAGGAAATTAATGTAATTTACTTAATTAATCAATTTTAGAAGGGTAATAAAATGAATTAATTAAATGGTTAAGACTATTT